>JAQPZZ010000109.1:0-34060 GCA_028416715.1 Fusarium multiceps | reverse complement strand
GTGTCCCTACAAAAACACCCATTCTAAACTATTTCCACCTTAGTAAATTTATTTTTTAAAAAAACAAAAAATATTAAAATATAAAAAAAAAAAATCTTAAAAAAAACATTAAAAAAAAAAAAAAAAAAAAAATACAAGGGCTATAAAAGAATTTATACTTCTCTTACTTTTATTTTTTTCTCTTTTTTCCCTATTCTTCTCTATAAAACTAGATTTCTATATATTATGCAAGTCTTATCTGAGGAATGACTTGGATAAAGATATCTGCTGTTCTAGAAAGAATAAAAGGCTAACTACATGTTACGCACACAGCCAAGTTCTCCATTAATACGCAGCAGAGCCTATTTCAAGGACAGTTACAATTGAAACATTCTATTTACATAATATCCTGTCAGGCAAGTACATACAGTATCTACACTAATAACGCGCTGAATCAAACGGTAGCCCCTCACTTCAGAATAATCAAGTTACCTTGTATAGTATCTTGCTGTACATAGGTATTTGCTTGAATTAATGCTGGTTTCGTCCAGACACCAGTACCGTCCGACCGTTGCGGGGTACAACAGCGTTGCGACAAATAGGTTGCAGATCCGAGGGGCCGGAGCTGAGAGAGGTGAAAGGGAGGGGAGGGCCCGAATGGGGGTTGATTAGCGCATATCTCGAGTTTCCATTCTTTCCATAGCGAGATGAACCCTTCTAGCTCGCGACTCGTTTCCCTGAAGCTTACAGTCATTTCCATTCCGGCGACATCCCCTGGTGTGTTGTGGATCCAGGATGCCCAACTGCTGAGAGGGACATCAAGAATATTGGATCCCGAATATGACGCCTGTCACTCTGTTCTTAGTGATCGCGCATCCTCCTGTCGATCTTATCGGCCAAATTCATTCTTTTGCCGTAAGTAAGACGCGACGGGTTCAGTGACGAAGTTATACATATAATTTTTGCCTCTCCTTTAGAACCTTAGCTTGATGCCTCTCTCCTCCTGACATGTACAGTACAATATGTGATAGTGGTTTCAGTTTATAAAGGAGCCTCATGAATAACTGATCAACTGATGCCACCTGCATAAATACATGAGTCTTTACCAGTGGAAACACTAGCATTACGGCATGGCCGATGATAGATGGATTGTTGCTAATTCGCCCAGATGCTACTGGTGAAATCAAGAGAAGCTCCATCGCTGTCAACAAGCAATGGATTGATTGATTGCACCTAACATTCAACCGGTGCATTCAGGTAGCTCAATCAACCAGTGACAAATAGCAATGAACGTCTCATCGAAAATGACAAACCTCTGATGATATAGAAAGGTCCATGAAATTAAACACGAAATCATAGGGAGATTAGACTGTTCCAAAGTCGCGGCTTGGACGGCGGACCGTGTCGATAGTTTTGCGACAACTGTATACAAGCGCGGTAATCTCACGCAAACACGTACAGTGCATACCAGCATATCTTCGAGACCGCATCAACCGTTCTGATACAGGGGTTCTCTGGACGCGAGACCGTCTGGAAGTCTCATCAACTTCCCCGTGCAATAGTCCGTCTCGCACTAGGATTTAACGTGCTTAACCAGGGAGCCTCGCATCAAGTGGGGCGCGGAATGCAAGGCGCGCCCGCGACGACGGTCTTGCGCCGGTGCACTGGAAACGGGATCTCTTTTTGACAGCCGCCGTACTATGACGCTACGCCTGAACTACGCTGGTGGCAGTTAAAAACAGTGAGTAATACCCAGTATCCCCTCCACTCCATTCTAGGAACATGCTTGCTTACCTACCTACCTAGGTAGGTATGTATGTAACTATTAACTTACGGATACACCTCACCATATTGGCAGACACAACGACGTCTGCTGGTCGATGGTGACGATGGAGCACAATGAACTTCCCCGCCTAATCGCTTCAGCCCGGCCCCGGATGATTTCATGATCTCGCGATCACGCTTCAAAGATCCAACTGATTCGGTCTGCTTGACCGATGCCCGGCGGCTAGGAAAGCTGCTTGTACGTCTTCTGGCTGGCCTAACTCTCTGTATGGCTGGCGGATGTGTGTCTCGTCACTCTCGTGTCTCGTGCCTCTTTCCTTTTTTCCCTTTTCCCTTGTCGTGGTCAATTACGCTGCGTTCTTGATTAGATGTCTGGGTAGATGCTGCCATCCCTGCTCTCATTGGCTCCCATTCTCCGGCCTCAGTCCCCTGAACCTGTTTGCTCGTCTTGACAAGGCCCCCAAGTCTCCTCCTCGTTCCTGTGGATAAAGGACGAGTGGGGTCCTGCACTCGGACCGCCAGTCTTCGAGGCGGACAGGTCTTATTACGGACTGAGTGGATAGACATTCCCTGTATCTTGAGCATGGTCTATCGACACCGACATTGACTCCGACATTTCATACCCGTCACCGACTCTATAACCGTCAAAAGATACGATATGTCGCCCTTGACCGACGGTTTCGCAGACGGAATCGTGTCTCGCTCTGCGTTAGGACATGCAAAGTACGTACTCCCCGTTGTGGATGTCCCCATCATCCGTTTGTTATCGTGCTCATGTGGAGTTGTTCACTCGAGACTGACATAATTGATCGTAGTTGATAGTAAAAAGCCAAGATATGCGTCGATGCAGGAACCCACGGAAACGATAACAACAGCATGTACGTACATACGCATAGCATGTATAATTAAGTTGTTAGTTATGGTACCTAGAGACAGGTTTATGCTTATGCTTATGCAAGTCTTCCGTTGCTTCTGATCAAGTGGCAGTGTACATCGACGATCTTACGCCCGGGACGTGACCCGTACCTCAGCTACTTACCTAGCTTACCTACTGTACTGGGTACGTAGGTGAGATTGCTTCGTGCCAACTGTCGCACGTACTTAAATTCCGTTCTGGCATAGTGTAGTGTCTCAGCCAACATTCAGTCGGTGCAGCTTTGAATTGAATGGCGTTTGGCTGTTGCTAGGTTCTCCTGACAGAGTTTTCACTCTGGGCGGGCTTGTTCGGCTGCTCGTTCGCCTCGCTCAGAAGCTGACCTACTACGTACAGTAGGTCGGTACTATAGGTAAGTACCTGCCTGCCCGTGCTTGCTTCTTCCAGTACTCATCCATAAACAGTTAGGAGCACGATAGATAGGTGGCTTGAGATGCCCCTCGCCGCCCCTCCACCGAATTAGGCCCCGCTATTGTATCAGTAGGTAGGTGGACCAGGTAGGTGCTCACCTGGTCTCCGGGCATGGTCAGTACGGGCTACATAGAGGGCAAAGGCCTGGATTCACAGGGGTGTGATGGGGGCTGACCAGCCTAGCATTGCTGGCTACGCACTGAGAGCCACTGGTGCAGAGTACTACATTCGTTCGATGTCCGCTGAGGACAAAGTATCCAGCGACCACTACCACGCCTATACGGTACATACCTACCCGCCAAGGAAGGTCGACGTCCATGCCACATTATGCATTCGTGGACCTCTCTGTCCCTTACAAGGTATTTGTAGACTAGTCCATTGCTCCATGCTTTTGTGCTGTGCTATGCTATGCTGTGATATGTACTGCACCGCGCTGCGCTGACACGATCGTCCCAACTCCTGACCGTCCAGTCCATGCTGTCCAGCACAACCCAGCCTCAGCCAGTGACTTCTCAGCCACCCCTCCCTCCCTCCCTTGCTCCTTCCATTTCTCCCTCGTCTGTTCCCTCTTCTTGGTTTTCCATGGATGGTTCCCCTCCTTCCTTCCTTACCTCCCCACCCAGAAAATAGGTGCCCCCCCAACTCCCGGGTCACTCTCCCCTCCGGATTTCTCCCCCCTCTCTCCCGTCCGCCCCTCTAAGTATTCTACGCCCCCCTCGCTTTTATCCCCTTCTTCCTACTTTCCCCTCCATCACCAGCTCGACTCTTTTCGACAATCATCTCGCACCACTTCGCCTGTATCATCCAACCCGTACAAACTCCTCGAAGAGGCTAACTAGAGCCTTCTCCCTATCAAACACGCAACTCAGCCACTCCATGACCATCGATCAATCATATCCAATGACCATCATCACGTTGAAGATCACAACTTTCACCCTTTAAATCCCACGGGAGCGCGCGCAAGCGAAGAGCCAGCAGCCGAGAGCAAGAGCGAGAGCAATAATATTCTACGAGCCAGACGATATTCAACCATCGTGCTGTCGGGCCCAGCCTAATTGCCCGACTTCCGATCGCAACATTGCCGTCGTTCTCTGTCGCTATCCACACCTGGAAGACGCGACCCGACTACGTCAAGATGCCCGGTGCCAACGTAGCAGTCCTCCCGCCTCCTGCGGCCTCGACAGCCTCTTCGCGAAAGGCCTCATTAGCACCCGAACGCAAATACAAGTGCCAGTTCTGCAATAGGGCTTTTAGCAGGAGCGAACACCGAAGTCGCCATGAACGATCACGTACGTCTACCACACCCGTCTACCACACCCGTCTCAACTCCACCATCAATAACCATGCCCTGATCCCTCCGCTCTTAATCGGTAAGCTGACATTGTTACAGACACAAAAGAGCGACCTTTCAAGTGCATGAAGTGTAGGAGCACTTTCGTCCGTCGCGATCTTCTTCTCAGACATGACCGTACCGTCCATGCTAAGGATGGCGGCGTCCCACTTCACAGCGATGGCAAACGTCGGGCTGGCCCCAAAACCCGCGCTGTCGGCGCGCCCTCGAAATCATCCATCCCTATCGATACTTCAACCCTTGAGCAAATGGAATCGGGTACCGATGCCATGTTTGATGTCGAAGCTGCCGCTATGCTTGTTGCCGACTTGCACCACAAGGCTACAGCTGCAATGCGCGAAGACCACTCATACGAAGACAGTCCTTCGATGACATACTCGCCTCACAACGCCTCCGCTATGGAATCTACAGTGACATACCCATCTGGCGCCATCGCATTACCTCAAGTCCAGTGGGACGGTTTCATGTCTCAGTCTGTCGCCGAGCCCAAGGCACACTCCATCACCTCGAGCGCGTCCGGCTCATTCGAGTCGCAACCATCCTTTGCCAGCGGGGCCACACTGCAGCCTCAATCTAATCAGCTCCCCCCTATCAATGGCCAAAACTGCAACGGCTTAGTTCCCGCTCTGCAATCAATGATCAATTCCTTGCCAAACTCTGCGGCCGCGCCACCTTCTTCATGGGTTTCGGAATCTTCTAAGGCTGGCTACAAGGCTCCTGAAGTGTTGGGCGACGATGAGCGCAACGCTATTTTGGACAACATTCGGAATGCGGACAGTGAGCATGCTATCCCCGAAGGCTTCCGTCTGCCTGGTCTTGGCTCATTGAACCGATATCTTTCAACATACTTCGGCCTGTTCCACCACCATCTGCCTTTCCTACACCCCGCCTCGTTCTATCCCACGAAAGTCTCGCCTCAGCTGTTACTGGCAGTTCTCAGCATTGGTGCGCTTTATGCTTTTGATCAAGAGCAAGCATACATGCTTCACATCGGCTCAAAGGTTTTAGTGAACCAATTCCTCCAAAGTAAGGAGAACTTCAGCTCTCGCAAATGTCCTTTGTGGACAATGCAGAGCAACTTGCTTAACATGGTTTTCGCCAGCTGGAGTGGCGATCCCAAGGGCCTCGAATGGACGTGCTCGATCAAGAGTCTGCTCGCCAACATGGTCGCTGGTAATAGGTACGAACTTAAGCTGCGCCAGGAGGCCCGTACCGGCGCCAAACCAACTCGCGCTGAATGGGTCGAGGATGAGGGTTGCCGTCGCACTTACTATGCAGTTTACATCTTCTTTGGGCTCTTAACTCTCACATACAATCACACTCCTGCCATCAGTTTCAGCGAATTCGAAGACTTACAACTTCCATCCACGGAAACACTTTGGAACTTGCAGGTTGCAGACGAGACGACGTGGCAAGAACATCTTGCAGCATCCACGACGGTAACTTTTATGGAAGCCCATGACAATCTTTTCCAGGGCGAAACCCTCCGATACAGTACATTTGGTACTCGTGTTATGATCAATGCGTTGTTTCTCGAGGTCTGGTATCACAAGCGAAGCCCTGAAGCCTTGCAAGACGTGGTTACCGAGTACAAGTTACGATTGGCACTAGAGACATGGGAGAAATCAGTCGACATGTGTGAGACCGAAGCGTTTCCCGTTCCCATCAGCGCCCCTCATAAGGGTCATCCCTTGATCTTCAATGCCAAGGCCATGTACCGCAACGCTCGTGCACGTCTCGAGGTTGACCTCAAAGCAGTACAAGAAGCGTTGCGCTATCACGAGCCTTATGAGGTTGCAGCTGCCATGACGCATGCTCGTGACCGTGTAAAGCGCTCCAGTGAGATGGTCAAGGTTATCGATGAATGCTACAACTGCCTAGAAACAGTTGTCTCTCAGGGAGTTAGATGGATTGCACGTGTATCGCCCACCAACTGGAGCGTCGAGCACGCGCTATGTGGGATGGACCTGATGATCATTCTATCACTATGGCTCTATCGTCTGGAACACGATGAAGAGCCTGCTACCCAGGAGGAGCTGGCTATGTATAACAAAGTTCGGCAACTCCTGGTTAAGGAGATCGATGAGAATTACATGTCTCAACTTAGCGCAGTCGTTGCAAGACTCTGGGGGTCCATACTTGACGAAGTAGTTGTTTGGGGGTATGTATTCATTGCTCAGACATTTCAGCATGGTATAGCTAACCATTTCACAGCATGACAAGACTCATGGGCGATTCTTTCAAATTGCATTCTCAGGCTCTTGTCGGCTATGTCGATGACCCTGAAGCTTCCTCTAACGTTTCCACGCCTTCGATGATCTCGCAGGGGGCTGATGAGGATAGCGTGTACTAAAATTAATTGGTGATGACTGAAATGACTTTTCCTACATTGTTTTAGCCGTTGGGCTGGTTCGGGCTTTTTTCTTGTCTCCTAGGCATATACCTTTTCTGGCTTTTCATGTTAAGCTTGGTTTTGTTCGCGGGCTGATTTGTTGTTTTCTGAGTTCGTCAATTCCGGCGCGAAAGGCTCGGTGTTGGACTCATCTATCTCCTTGCATTTCCATCTCCTTATGGTTCTTATCTCACTATCTCCTTGGCGATACCCGAGACAGGGCGGGTAGTCGCAATGTCCAGTTTTGCAGTTCATCGCTTTCCGTTTCGCGCTTTGTGTTTCCAACGGGCACATGATTTTATTTCCTCGTTTGCGTCTTGTTTTCTTCTTTCTCTTTTTGCATGGTTACGAAGGGTTAAATGGCATTAATAGGGGTTAAGGAAGGGATCAGGAATCGGGTTTCGCAATGGGACGCCCCGAGCAGAGGGGATCGGATCACTTGCTTAGTGACGGCGCTGGCTAATTACTGCGATGGCAGGATGGTTGGCTGGTCCAAGACGGCTGTTGTCGCCTTCTACTCCCTCTGTTCTTTGTGTTGTGGCATCTTTATGGTCTTCTTCTTTTGCCTTTCTTTCTTTCTTCCTAATATCTTTTTCGTGGAACTCCTTCCGACATGCAATTCTGAATTGAATGTTCGGTTTGATTTGCCTTATTCTACTTTTCTTCTTTTGTTTTGCTTTCCACTTCTTGGGTTGATTTCGTTCTGCCTGTTCGATTTGGCTTCCAGATACCTTGTTCGATATACAGATTGCTTGTTTCGCGGCCATGGGACGGCAATAGCATGGTTGGGCATGACTTGGATGCCCTTTAGGCTCAGTGCCACAGCATGCCGTCGAGAGGAGGCTGGCCCATACTCGTGTATAGATGAATAGTGTTTGCTTGAATAATCAGCACCTGTCGAATGCCATTATCACACTTTGGAGGGCTAGTTTGCGATGCTACATATGACATGATTGCCCACAGTTCTGCAGCAAAGGTTCTAGCCACTTTTCCAAATCGGTGACTTCACAGTATGACTTTCTAGGATCCAATGAATGAGAACTTGAATAGGGCAGCCTCAATATTTCCCGCGTTCTATTGGCATCTTGAAATAGAAGCTCGCATCGCAGACTTAAGGCAGGCAAGCACTAACCTGCTCTACTACGTTGCCTCGTCCCTGGCTTCGGATCTGGAATACGCGTTTTCTGTAAAGGTCAGATAGCTAGCAAGAAATGGAAGTCTTGGAGGGAATTCCTGCCTCACTTGGCAACCAACTTCCTTATAGGTAGGTACAGGCAGGTATCGTACACATATGCCTTGCTTGTCCCGAATGTCTTGCTTTCACGCCTGCATCTCGCATCCAAATTTCAAAGTGATAAGAGGCATTGTCATTACTTGACCAACCTTGATCGCATGACACTTTCCTCTGTCACCATGATTGCATCGCTCGGTGTCCTTACTACAGTGGTGCGTCTAGCGTCCGGTGTCTGTGACTGTGGTTATTCACTTCAAGGATTCGAGGGTGAAGGGTTGGTGGTGTTTATGGATCGACTAGAGACAAACTTCAGCCAACTTCAAAGCATCGCCCAGAGCCATGATTGGGTCGCTCAAGGATTTACAGTATCAGCAGAAGATGGCCGGGGGAACTACAGCAAGACCTTTGAACCGTCAAACGTTGTCATTCAAGCAACGCAGCCTCGAGACGAGCCAGGCCAGGATCCCGGCGTTGAGTTGCATGTTAGCAGCGTCATCAGCAAAGACAATGCAATTCCAGCCAGCGAGATAGATACAACAAGACTCGATCTTCACTGGGGATCATTCCGAGCTGGAATGAAGTTGACAGACACGGATGGCACGTGTGCGGCATTCTTCTGGGTAAGCAAATTGCACTGGCTCTCGAACCGAGGAGATTTAACAGGATGAAAGTATTTCAACGACACCCAAGAGATCGACGTCGAGTTTCTATCACGAGAATTCGATCACGATGGTGGTGTCTACCCCATCAACCTCGTTGTGCAGTCCATGGCATCTTTGGAGGCCGGTTATGATGCCAGTAAGACTGGAAACTTCAAAAGGGTGAACCTGGAGTTTGACCCGACAGATACCTTCCACGAATATCGATTTGACTACATTTCTGGTCATGTTCTATTCTATGCCGATGGAAAACTACTCGCCCGAATGGAAGGCAGTGATATGCCTTCTGCCGGAGGACACTTAATCCTCCAGCATTGGAGCAATGGCAATCCGTTATGGTCTGGTGGTCCGCCGACAAAAGAAGCGACAGTTACCGTCAGCTATGTCAATGCCTACTTCAACTCATCGGATCACGGGCGGCAGTCATATTTAGAGCGGCAATGCGACAGAACTTCTGGGAAAGCGTCAGTTTGTGCGATCCGGAATATCACCAATGCAACGTCCCCTGAGGGATATTTGGGTGACAATGACCAAAATGATGCGGCAGGTACAGATGCCAGCTTGTTGAGAGGTTTAGGGGTTGTTTTTGCTGTGTTGTTCTTGTAAGGACTCAGTTAGTCTGCCAACCTATGTATGTAACGGCAGCCTGGGGTTGATATGGAAAAGAGATCCATTACCGTCAATCTTGGTCAGCACGTGTTTTCGGCGCTGACGTAGTAGACCTGTATAGGTAGCCCCCAAGCTTAGAACCAACAAACGAAACCACTGACTGGATTACTTACCTTAATGTTACTGTGTCTCCATGTTATTGCCTCAATCTAGATAGGTAGGTACCTACCTATATGGTTAGTTAGTAAGCCATGCAAGGGAGATTGAACTATGGGTGGATTGGAATGATGATGATATTGATATCCATCGTGCGCCGTCAAGTCGTTTGTTTGAGGTTTAGCCAAGAATCCAATCCAATAAACCGGGGTTCAAACAAGGCAGAAGCACCACACACCTATAAGTGCTTGGTGCTCCCCAGGCTCTCATACCGACTCCAATACGTAACATTATTTGACGTTAGGTAGAGTCGAAAGCCATGCCCACAGAACCTTTTCTAGACATCGTGCTCACCAATCATACCGACTCAAATTCGCTCTTTGCCCATGTCACAGGCAGAGATGAGAAAGGCGTGGTGATGCTTCTCGCAGATGGAGAGACTGTTCATCGTCCTAAATCCCCTTCCGAGATTCTACAGCCCCTGGAGGCAGACATCGCCATACCCGTCGGCGGACCTGGGGCTCAAAAGACGGTGCGGATACCGCACATCTTCGGAGGCCGGATCTGGTTTTGCAAGGGAACTCCTCTTACCTTTCTGCTCAATCCTGGGCCTGCGGTGGTAGAACCATCTGTCATGAATCCGACTGACCCCAACTTTGACGCCGACTGGGGGTTCTGCGAATTCACCTATAACAACGATCAGTTGTACATCAACGTCTCATACGTCGACTTTGTGAGCCTGCCAATTGGTCTTGAACTCGAGAATGAAGCTGGCCAAGTCACGCATGTGCCAGGTCTGCCCAAGGACGGGTTGAGCCAAGTCTGCGAGAGACTGAAACGCCAGGGTGAAAAGGATGGCGCGGGATGGGAGAAGCTTGTGGTTAAATCCAAGTCAGGTTCTAACCTACGCGCCCTGAGTATCAATGCCGCCGCAGAACTGCACCCAGGATTGCTGGAGGACTACTTCGCACCAGAGATTGACGCGGCTTGGAAGCGGTACGAGAATGAGGACATCGAGATCAACACTCAGGCTGAATGGGGAGACGTCAAGGGTCGAGTGCATCACGGAAAGCTCGTCTTCAAAGATGTGGGCAAAGATAAACTAAAGTTTTCTTTTGAGAAGCCATCAACCCGGGATATTGTATCATGCAGCTCCGGGCCGTTTGCGGGAGGGCCGGACGTTACGCCTACACAGCTCAACGTTGGAGCCCGGCTTGCGGCGGCGCTGAACCGGACCACGCTATCGGCCAACTGCCGGCAGCCTGAGGGCGAGAAGGTAGAGCAATATTATTGTAACGGGGGGGGACAAGGGAGGACGAATCACTACTCAAGAATATGCCATGAGGTTACGCTCGAAGGTAAGGGATACGCGTTTCCGTATGACGACGTTGGAGCATCTGGAGGAGTTGATCAGAGCGGCTTTCTGAACGACGGAAGACCAAAGCTGTTGACCATCCATGTCGGCGGGCGAGATTAGCAGGATATCCCAATATATGAATCTTAGTACGTACCTGATTGTTATAAAACCTACCTAGGTACGTAAGTACTTCTTTACTGTACCTACCCTAAGTTTCCATATACTACCTACCTACCTTCTATTTAAGTCACAGCGCAGAGTTCATAGATAGCTTAACTAATAGCTACAGTAAATATTAAATCACCAAGTAGTAAGTTAGCAAATGTAAGCTACTTATTTTAGTAGTGTTTTTCTTAAATGTACTATGTTAAACATAAACATGATATATTATATACCTACTTACTCTTAACATCCAGCTGATAGCTTTACTTTACTATCTAGGTCTTTATATCAAAAACTTACCAACCTACGACGCGCAGGTACCTTATCTAAGATTATCTTATACGGATTATATATCAGGCAAGTACCTAGGTAGGTACTTAGGTACTGACCAGTAACCCAGCACGCACTGCCGCGCCCCCGGACTGGTGGACCTCGGGCGGGAAGGCGGGACAGAACGAAGGAACACAAAACACAGCCATGCCGGCGGCGGCTGCCCACCCAATCTGCACGCAACAAGTTGCATCCCATCCCATCTAACTCTTCCCTCTTCTGCGCCGTCCATCCCTCTGCTTTTCCCTCTCACATCTATTTTTAATCCAACCTTGCGTTCGTCTCTCTTTACGCGATTGCACAGCAAGATATAGTTCTCCCACCCTTTATTCCAAGCACCGACTCACACGATTATGACTGATGATTGACGATTTATGATACGAGCCCTCGACAGTAAAGAGAGACTTGACCTTTGGAATATATTCGCCTCTTTCTTCACCCTTAGCAGGGTCTGTTTCTTTAGCCAAGAGTTTGTGGCCGCGAGGCGACACGAATCCTCTGACTTTGGCCATGCCCTGCAAAAGCGCCACCATATCTATTCATCCGCTTCTATCCCGATTGCGACTTGGTTAGCTCGGACGATCAATTACTAGGCCTTGCCTCTCCTTTGTTGAAGTTGCTATGGTTTATTGTGGGAAGCCTTCCGGCGGTTGCTCCGCCTGCCGTGGTCGGAAGATCCGTGTGAGTTTGCCCGTTATAACCGACTGAGACTATTCTCCAACGACGTCTACAAGGGCACAACTCGTTGACGCCATGGCAATTACAACCTGTTGTCTAGTCCTCTTACTGACCTATGTTCCACATCTCAAGTGCGACCAAAAGGAGCCGGCCTGCACACAATGTTCGAAGAAGGGGATAGCCTGTCCCGGTTATCGAAACCTCGTTGATTTAATGTTTCGAGATGAGAGCTCCCATGTCATCAAGAAAGTAAAAAACAAACGGACCCAACCTCGCGTTCCGTCTCGAAGTAACCCTGCCGGTCAGGGACTGCCCTCTCCCTCTCCCCCTCCTTTAATACCCGCTGAACCGATATACTCATCACCGACTGTCACTACTGATTCGATATCCGGCGGAGTCTTGTCTTCTGCCCTCAAGGTAGAGAGCCCCGACAAAGCGAACGATAGGCGTGCTCGAAATCACGCTGCTCGTTGTCGCCGGCCCGTACTTTCAGCTTTAAACAACGACTGGAGCCGATCCCCCTCAGAGACTTCGGAAAGCGTATTTGATATCATCGATAGCGGCGGATCATCCGAACTCGACACTCCTCTAAAAGGGGCTTTGTCTCCTGAGCTTCAGGACCGAGGCATCTCGTTCTTCTTTTCTCGTTACGTTGCGGCAAACAGTGGCTCGCCTCAGAATTATGCTTTCATATACGATGTATGGAAACCTCCAGACTCAGCTCAGTCTCAGCTTTGCCCGGTTTCTGTCAGTATGACTGCTGTTGGACTTGCAGAATGCTCTCAAAGTCTCCGATCATCTGAACTTATGATTCGCGCTCAAGAGAGCTACGCTATCGCGCTCGGATTAACGCACCGTGCCCTTCGTGACCCGATAGAAGTAGTGAAGGACACAACTATGCTGGCTGTTTTAATCCTTGGCACATATGAATTCGTTTCGGGCTACAGTGCTCACACCATGCGTGCTTGGCAGGACCATGTTAACGGAGCTGCTGCCCTTGCGAGCATCAGGGGCGCTACTCAGTTTCGGAGCAAAGCTGGCGCCCGCATGTTCCTTATGCTTTGCCAGACTGTCTTAATCAGCTGCATTCAAAGCGGGCTTCCCATGCCTGAGACACTAATAGATCTTCGCCGCCAAATCCCTCCCTCTGAAGAACTTATGGGGCCTGACTTTTGCGTAGCATATCCAATCTACAAAGCACTGCAGGTTCGGCACGACATCAGATCAGGCACACTTGCTGATCTCGACGATATGATCACTGCCACATCTAATGTTCAGGAGGAAATTTCCTCAGTTCTTACCGGGCTGCCAGAGGGTTGGAGATATCATCGTGTACAGCTGACACAGCCGGATCCGCGAGTTCTAGGACAGATTTGTCATGTCTACACAGGCCTTCTCCAGTCCACCACTTGGAACATGGTGCGCGGCATCCGCATGCTACTGTTGGAAACCTTTGTCGAGAAGTTGTGTGCAGTGTTTGAGTCATCCGGCGGCTCTGCAAAATCGGAGACTCATCTTCAGATTCTTGCCAGGTCTGTCAGACTCCTGAAAATGCTCGGACAATCAATCGCTGCGAGCATTCCCCAGCACCTTGGGGTCGTTAGTATCCGGGATATCAACAGCCAAAAGGACCCAGTGCATACGGTATCGATTGCTGCTAAGAAGCAAGCTTCTCGGGTACTATCGACATCTCTTGTTCAAGATATACGACTCGGAACCGGTGACGACGTTTCGAGTAGCGGTGGCAGTCCCATAATGTTTGACCCAACCCAATCAACAGCTACAGCTGACGATGCCACCCGTTTCATGAGCCTTGCTTCAACCAACAATACCATTATTTGGCCATTATACATGCTTGGCATGTCATCAGCCTGCGCTCCAGAGACTAAACAGTACGCCATAGAGGGCCTCTATGCCATACATAGAGAAGCCGGCCTGGAACAAGCGCGTGTGGTTGCAGGATTGTTACAAGAGCAGAAAGTCAGCCCTTCTATCCGCAGTTCGTCGCTCCTCAACGAACTCCCATCAATAGACTCGAGCGCCCTGCCTTCGACAGTTTGATATACTAGGCTATGCATCTGGTCGGTACAATGCTGATTGACACTCTTTACTATTTCATTCGGTGTTCAGTTGGACACCATGACGAATGCATCGTACTTCATGGCTGGAGTATTGTCGGACGGGCTTTGCCATTTCTTAGTATGATTCTCTGATAGAAGGAATGAGATTTAGAAGTGCACGTACCCAGCACCATCGAGCTACTACCGAGTTTGTTCTGCGTAAACAGTGGGTATCTGTTCAATTTACCAATTATCGAAATTGCCAAAACCACGCCCCTTCATCTTTTTGCGTGCTGGCTCCTCCCATGTTTCAACGTCCCTCAAGCCTGCTTCTGTGTTTGTTGTTACGCCCTGTTGACTGGCAGCCTTCAGGTACTTGCCAACACCTCCTCCAGAGCTTGTACTTTCGATGCTGCCATCGTTTCGTATACGTTTACCGGCCCATGTCGTCTTGTCATCGTCTGTGCCACCTTGCAGCCGGATCTTCTCCTGCTCCTTTGCTTGGAGCTCGTTTTCGTGTTTCTGCTTTTGAAATTGGGCGAATGGATCAAGGAGGATCACAACATCCTTCATAACGATCTTGTTGAGGGGACGGTTAGAACCATCGGTAGGGACATTTTCCATTTTTGATAATACGTTCAGATTTTCGACGACCTTTCCAAATACTGTATGTTTACGGTCAAGGTGAGGGGTTGGTTTGTAGGCGATGAAGAACTGGCTCGAGTTCGTGTTTTTGCCCTTGTTGGCCATGGAGACTGGGAGAGTCAGGTTAGTAATGATTGAAACGAAACACACTGGGAAAGCCACTTACTGGTTCCGCGGCCATTGTGCGACATGGGACCATCGAACTCATCATCAAAATACTTGCCCCAAATGCTCTGCCCACCTCGACCACTTCCCGAAGGATCACCCCCTTGAATCATGAAGTTGGGGATATTTCGGTGAAAGGCCACACCTTTGTAGTAACCTGTTTGGGATAACCTGATGAAATTCCAGACAGCCTTTGGAGCAAACTCTGGATATAACTCAATTGTCAGATCGCCTAAATTTGTTTCAATCCTAGCGAAGCCAGTAGTCTTAACGCGCTTGGGTTTCAACATATACTCCTCATCCGAAAGCAGGGCTCTCTCGCCACTCGTCTCGGGCGTTAAGCTTGTGCTAGTAAAACTAGCTGCGGCTTTGCCGGTTGTGTATACAGCAGAGTTGGCAGCCAGTTTCTTGTCCTTGATCATGGACTGACGGATAACGTTACCAGCAGCCGTGGGTTTTGTTGAAGTGACCGAGCTGCGGTTAACATCGCCGCCCTGCTCGCGAGCTTTGCGCGCCTTTTCCACTGCCGCTTTGGCGCGTGAAACTTTATCGCCCATGCTTCCCAGAGCACTAGAGTTGATGCTGCCAGCGTTCCGCTCTTCTTCCTGCTCTTTTGTTAATTGCGCCTCGTGTCCCTCTTTCAGAAACTTGAATTGGTCCAAGTTGCGGCTCGCCGCATTCTGAGGGTCTTGTAGAGTGATGATATCGGCGCGAGTGAACTCTTCGTCGTCAACCAAGTCGCGCCACGATTTGGCCTTAATGTTCATGCGATCGACTGTATCCCAAGCAAATACGTTGGCGTAGGAGCCATGGCGAATAGCAACGATGTGTGTGTTGTCAGTGAACACCTTGTACGTAACCGGGTCAATCAAATCGCCTTTCCCGTCACTCAGCCCGGCACCAAGCGAGTCTGACTCTGAATTTCGGGCGAAGTTCAGGCGGATCAAATCCTTTTTCTGCAGAGGCTCTCCAGTGACGGGGTTCTGATTGGGATGCTTCTCGAGCCATGCGCCAATGACTTCCACGTCAAAAATTGTTCCATCCAGTGTACAAACTGGGTTCTTGAAAGGTTGGAGGCTCGCGGCACAAAAATTGAAGGGAAGTCGACGAAAGGAAGCGCTGGCTTGTTGATTGCGAGACGCGCCTGCACCGACGCTGGGGGAGAAAGCGTCTGCCGAAGACCACTCCGAGTGCGTGATCTAAGAGGTAGCATGTCACGTCAGAAGAGACAATGGTCTCAATCGAGGGTGTTGACTTACATAGAGCTTGTCCGTGCCTTTGCCCATTGTTTCGCTGATCAAATAGAAATAGATGAGGTAGGTCCTAAGGTAGAGTTGAAAAAGATTCAAGTTATGACATTGGATGTCTGTTCCATCCACAATTCCTACTGCCTAACCTAGAGGTAGGGTAGGAACTAAGGTAGTACCTACTAAGGTACGGGCGGGCTGGGATGCACCACGCTAATGTACTAACTTCCCATTACCTCAGACACTAATTAGCATGGTGCCTGAGACGACCTCCAGCTGGGGCTTATCGTTAGCTATCTGTCCAATGAGAGTGCCGCCCGGTGCTGACCTGGCATCATGGGTGACCAATTACGTATACACGTTGATTTGCTCCCTTGAATCTCCAACTCAAGACACCCTCTTGCATTCACGAAACGACTGCCTTCAACTACCTACTGCGCATCAATTCATCCTCCCCCACAGCTTGAACACCCATCCCATCGATAATATCAAGGTTTCTCTTCTGCACTGCGACGCGCAAACAAGACATTCGAGAGGCTCCAGCTCGACATGCCCCATATATTCACAAGCCATCCGTACAGCGCCACCTCTTAACGTCTCCAAGCTCCTTTCTGCCTCCAACTTGGACATTTTCCTATTCTAGCCTCGTTATCCCTGATCTATCTTCAATACCCTGGAGCTTCCGCCGCTGTATTCACGATACGACCATCATGAAGTTCCTTACGGGACTGTTTGTGCTGGGTATGTCCTTCTGGACAGCCCAGGCTTATGAGATCGGACTGGTATGGGACGGCCTCACGAGCTACGGAAAGCGCCTGCATCACAATTTTGCTGACTTTTCTTTCGCTTAGAGCAACAAAGAGGGCTATCAAGAATACTGTACTGGTAGGCGATGATCATAACATGTGCGATTTCACTCTTGGACCTAACAGGTTCTAGGCATGTACAGCAAGTCTTCATGGGGCGGACCCGTTGACCCATTCATTCTCGTCAAGTTCCTCAACAGCAGCGATTCGGGCGTTAAAGACCCGACTGCCAGCCTTGTGATATTCGAGTGGAAGGACAGAAACCTCGTAGGCATTCCGGACCCCGAGGTTCCCGGTAACGTGAGTGGCATCCCGAGGCGTCCCAATCGGCGCATATTAACATGGTTAATACAGCGACTCGGCGTCTGCGGAGACGATTTCGTTAAGCAAGGTTACTGCAACAAAACCGACATTGGAAAGTTCATATTGCACCCAGATGTCGACAAAAAATCTACCAGCGTCGTCCTCACCAAGGCAGTCCATCTCAACAAAGCTGCCCCCATCAACTACTCCATTAAGAAGACTGGCTACTATTGTGTTCTTACGGACGTCGTCAACACCAAGAACTACGAGCTTGTGGTCGAATACCGCAATGCTTATGGCGAACTCGAGGCTACTCAAATACCCAAATTGCCGTTCTATGGCGGCATGAGCATCTTGTATGCGCTCCTCGCTGCGTATTGGGGGTTTCTGTACTACCAGCACAGACATGATATCTGTGAGTGCCTTCGACGTATGAAATTTGATGAAGTTTATACTGACTATATTCAGTGGCCGTGCAGAACTACATTACAGCAATCCTGATCTTCTTGGTAGTCGAAATGCTCATTACTTGGGGCTTTTATGGTCTGTTCCACGTTCTTGTTGGTTTACTCTATCTGACTCGAGAGCAGAATATCAAAATCGCCACGGCTCCAATATCGGCTCCAAGGTTTTCCTCACCATTGTAGGAATTCTCAACGCTGGCCGAAACTCGTTCTCGTTCTTTCTGCTGCTTATCGTCTGTATGGGTTATGGTGTGGTCAAGCACACCCTGGGTAAGACTATGATCAGAGTGCGATGGCTTGCAGCAGCCCACTTCCTATTTGGCCTCGTCTACTCGCTCACTTTCCTTTCCATTACTCCCGAGACGGCTGGTAAGGAAATTCGTCATTCATGCACGCAATATTCACTGACTTGAAGCAGGTCCATTTGTGCTGTTAATTGTTCTTCCTTTGGCAGGTACCTTGACTGCATTCTATGTCTGGACCCTTAACTCCCTCAATTGGACCCTCAAGGATCTCCGGGAGCGGAAGCAGCATGCCAAGGAAGCTATGTATCGAAAGCTTTGGTGGGCTATTCTTATCAGTGTCATGGTTATTTTCGGCTTTTTCTTCTTCAACAGTTTTACATTTGCCTCTGCCAGCGACCCCGATTTCGTTCCATTTCATTGGAAGACACGATGGTTCATTCTTGATGGCTGGCTGAACGTTGTATACTTTGCTGACGTAGCATGGATCGCGTATCTCTGGCGCCCTACCTCCAACAACCGCCGCTTCGCCATGAGTGACGAGATCGCCCAAGATGACGATGGGAACTTTGACCTTGGCGATATTGGTGTCCCGGGCGAAGATTCAGATGATGAAGAGGCCGATATCGCCAAGCCTCAGAACAACTCACACAACGCCAACGGTCTGTCTTTTCCGAGCACATCTCAGAGCGCCCCTCAGCAGTCAAGGAACACTCGCACCGCACCTCGTGAATCTCTAGAAAACGAGACCATTTTTGCCGTTGGGGAGGATGGAGACAAGTTCTCAGACGATGATGACAGTGACGAAGAAGATGCGAAACTTGTAAAATCGAAGTAAGAGGATCAAGATATCGACTTGGGCTGAATGATCGAGGGGCTACCTTTGGCGCATTGTTTTTGTGTATTTATAAATCCGCCAGAAAGATCAAATACTATTGATGAAGGAAGCGAGTTCCCAATCGTGTAGAACTTTTCAACTTCAATGGAGCTCGTAAGATGTAGTCGTACAATATCGATAGATAAAAGCCAATACAGTAGTTTGCATTATGCATGGTTTGAAAAGCGATTCTTCTTAATTCCTGCAGGGCAAAGACTGAGGACCAGCCATCATGATATGGGATGCCTAACCTAAAACATCGCCTCCAAATCCAACTGGTCGCCTTCGACCATCATTTTCAGGCAATATCGCCAACGCCTTGTACAACTTCCCCATGCCATCCGGACCTTTGTCAACAAGACGTTTCCAAGCCCCATCGATCTTTTCAACGGTATCCTTTTTTACACCAGGAGCCTTGGTCAGCTGTTCAGCACGTTCGCGAATACCCATCACCTCGAGGAAGTCGCCTTGACTGACAGGACCGTGGACCTCAACGCCCTCGCTCGCCGACATAGCCACCTCTGCAATGGCAGTGAAATCAACGTCAGCACTCAGATCAACCAGGCCAGGGGCGGTGAAGGGATTCACGCGCCTGTGGTGACGGATGCCTCGGAGGGAGTTGATGGGGACAGTGTCCGAGGTTCCGTAATCGAGGATGAGAGCGGCACCACTAGGCTTAGGCTTGGGGTATTGATCTGAGCCGCCAATGCGAGTTGCAAAGTCTGTAGCGAAAATGGAAGCATCGGGACAAATCTCAATGTTTGAATTGGGTATGTTCTTGAGCTTGCGGTACCGAGTGGAAGTCTCGGGGAGGAAGCGAGAGTGGCGGGTAGTGGTAGAAGAGAGAGTGAGCTGGAACTCTGGGGGAGGCTCATGCTGCGCTGACTTTGGTGTCCCGAGCTGGGCATGAGTGACGCCCGGCGGCGTCGGTGACACCATCATTTCTCGCCATTCCATAGTGAGCTTGGTGTTTTCAGATTGTGGCTGGGGAGCTGAAGTAGGCGAAGAAGATTTTGGTAGAGGGGGAGGAGCAGGAGCGGACTGGAAACTGTGGATGGGTAGAGCATCGAAGAACTCATGGGCGATTATGAAGGGCATCTTATCAGATTCCATAATGATGTTAGCTTGACTACTGCAGAATTATGAGGTGCTATTGCTTACCATAAGGGATTGACTTGATAGTATCGGTCCAGACGATTTGCTTGCCATTGTACTTGTTGGGACTGTGAAAGCCAGACTTTGATTCTGATGATAAGGCATCAGGTCCGCAAAGAAGTTCTTTCTGAGCAGTTCGGAGCTCACGACTGGCTTCTACCATGTAGATGGCATCAATGCTGTTAGCCATGGCAGGAAAACGTTGAATTGTCTGAGAGCGAGTTAGTGAGAGCGATTGGCAGGTTGAGATCTGTTGCATACTCGAAGCATATCATCCATGAGGGTACCACGACCAGGCCCGACCTCAATGATCTGAACTCCCTGTTTTGGTCGACCCTGACTGATCCACTCAGCAATGAACCATACACCAATAAGTTCACCAAAGATCTGTGAGATCTCAGGTGAAGTAACAAAGTCCCCCTTTGTTCCGAACTGATCTCGGCCTTGGCCAATGGCTCCAGTATAGTAACCACCGATATCACCAGTCAAGCACATGCGCATGTAGCTCGCCAATGGAACAGGTCCAGTTGTCTGACAAATGTCAACATACAAGGTATCTTAAGGCTCTAGAGGCTCGCTCACTCACTGAGATAGCAGCAAAGAGCTGTTTGGCCAACGGGGTCGACCACTTTCTCCCATTTTCTAAGTCGCCATCGATAACAGTCTCCTTCTGATGTCGGCGAATGCCACATGAGAAGCTTTTGACAAGACAAGAGTTGACTGAGTTTGGCCGCCACGCACATCGAGTATTGGCAAACCTAACAACATGCCTTGTACTCAGCGATCTGAACATCTTGTGTCTCTGATTACCTACCTAGGTAGTCAAGTAATCAAGAGATAGGTACCCAAGTAGTGGGTGGCACTCATAAGAAAACGCCCATGACGATGTTTTCCCCAGACAAAGCTATAATATTAGCCTATGTGCCGATAAGATAAGGAATTCCTTAACATCAACCACGGCACGGGCTGTTCTCCCCACAGCTTGAATGTTCTCTTGTACTTAATCAGGTGTTCAAAAGCTCTGCCTGCTTCTCCCGCACCTACGATTCTCTCGAAACCCATCCTATTCTTACCAAAAGAGAGCTCTGCATTCACTATAGCGCCCGCCATGTCTAGCAAATCGCGGTGGGCCGACACAGAAGAAGACGCCCGCCTCGACGCCAAGCTGAAAGAAGAAAAGAGACGGAAAAGGGCAGAGAGGGCACGGAAAATCGAGGAAGAGAAGAGAGCGCAGGCTGCAGCGACACAGAGTACACTCGAAGCCGACGATGACAGACCTTCAAAACGACGAAGAATCACACCCGAACCAGGCGCAGGACATGACGAGAACACACCCCCAGCCAAGCTCCTGCGATTCCCGGCTGGTACCTGGGGGAAGTGCAGAAGCGTCGAGAACTACGAGAAATTGAACGATATTGAGGAGGGAACCTATGGTTGGGTTGCGCGGGCAACGAATAAAGCTACGGGCAAGATTGTCGCACTGAAGAGACTAAAGCTAGAACCTCAGGATCGGAACGGACTGCCGGTTACAGGACTACGTGAGATACAGATACTGAAGGATTGCCAGCACCGGAACATTGTTCCGATGGAGGAGGTCGTTGTGGGTGACGATGTATCGCGGCCGGACAAGTAAGCACCCAGCTACTAGTCTCACAGTATCACTGATACTAATCAACCGTTACAGCTCTTTGTTCTTGGTTCTCGAATTCGTAGAACACGATCTGAAATCCATCCTTGAAGATATGCCCGAGCCATTCCTCTCCTCCGAAGTCAAGCGCCTCCTCCTCCAACTCACATCCGGCATCGCCTATCTCCACGACAACTGGATTCTTCACCGCGATCTCAAGACTTCCAACCTTCTCCTCAACAATCGCGGCCAGCTGAAGATCGCCGACTTCGGAATGGCGCGCTATGTTGGAGATCCTCCACCCAAGCTTACCCAGCTCGTCGTCACCCTGTGGTACCGCGCCCCCGAGCTACTCCTCGGTACCAAGACATATAACGCCGCTGTTGATATGTGGAGTGTGGGTTGCATATTTGGTGAACTGCTCACTCGTGAACCCCTTCTTCAAGGTAAAAACGAAGTTGATCAAGTCTCGCATATCTTTGAGCTTTGCGGCGTCCCTACAGAAGAGACATGGCCTGGTTTTCGACGTCTTCCCAACGCACGCTCGTTGCGTCTCCCCAAGGCACAAGTTGCTACTGGCTCTGTCGTCCGGGCTCGCTTTCCCAGCCTTACCAGTGCAGGTGCAGGGTTGCTGGGCGGCCTGCTGTCACTTGACCCTGAGCGCAGGCCGTCAGCACGTGAAATGCTACAGAATGAGTATTTTCGACAGGACCCCAAGCCGAAACCAGAGAGTATGTTCCCCACGTTCCCGAGCAAAGCGAACCAGGAGCGTCGTAGACGCGTAGAGCCTCATGCGCCTGTGCGTGGTGGACAGGCGGCTTCGCTCGGCGACGCTGACTTCAGTGGCATATTTCAAGGGCGGGATAAGGAGGAGAGGGGGGCAGGATTTCAATTGCGTATGATTTAAGATGCAAGCACGTAGCGGTTGCTTGAATAGGAGTGCTGGATTGCAAGCTGTAGGGGAACCTACCTGCGTATCCCATTCGTATACCCAATATATTAGTAGGTACCTAGTACTCCAGGAAGATTAAAATTCATTTCGCCACGACAAACCGTCACAATATAGTAATGCATTTATGAACAAAAAAGCTGGTGGCTATAAAACAAAGGGTACGGGTTCAATTTTGCCGAAAGAAAACGAAAACGAAAAAGGAAGCTTGCTGTTGTCGGTTTCAAAGAACCGACGAGATTAAGATGTATATAATAGACTGAATCGTCAAATGATCTCGACTCCCATCGACTTGGACCACTGTATCATAAAGTATTCAAAACTAAGGCTCCTTCAAGGTGACTTCACCAGAAGGACATCCATCTAATAACGCCTTCACCAAATTGCAACATATCCGAATAACCAAGAACGATAGACAATAAACAATCTTTCCCCATCGGATGCTTGCCTGGCCGTAAACACCTCCAAAATCAACTCCAAAGAACAAGTATTGGAAATTAGTTGTTGCAGATATCACAGTTCCACTGAGGGTAGGGTGTGTAGGCGGCGGGGGTGTACATGCCAAACTGGAAGGTCTTCTGTACCGCCAGGTAGCCGGGAGAGGGCACATCGCTAATCGCAGAGTCGGAATCCTTGATGATAAGAGTGTACATACCAACAGGGAGAGGGGCCTCAGGGTCGTTGGCTTCTTTGTTGGTATCCCAGACGTAGGTGGGGTTCGTCTCGAAAGTCATGTTGGCCGTAAGAGTGTATGTTTCGCCGGCGGAAGACTGACTGACGAGCACATCGATTGCAGTAGGTGTGCCCTCGAGAGAGGTGTAATTCCAGCCGAAAGTGGCATAGTCGCCGATCTTGATAAGTGGTGTAGGCACGTACATAGTGTCGGGCAAGGTCATGCTCAAACCGCCGGGTTGCACATCAGCAGAGAAAGTCGTGCGTTTGGGTGCAGAGGTGCCAGTCTTAGTGCCAGACTTTTTCTTCCCAGTCTCTGTAGAATCTTCCTCCGTGGCGGTACCGGTTTCGGTTCCAGTTTCGACTTTGGCTGTGTTCAGGTTGGTTTGCTTGGGGCTTTTCTTGGTGCTCGTGGCCTCCTCCTCTTCAGTCTTGGAATCTTGACGAGGTCTCAGAATAGCGGTTTCCTGGGGCACTATTGCATAGTGTCAGTAAAAAGGGGCCCAAAGATTATGGGGAGAGCTGACATACAATCTTCCGGGACAACTCGTCGAACTACGACAGAATCAGCATTGGGAAACCAACTGGGCCATGCTGTGGCGAGAGGTGCGAGCGCGGAAAGGCAGACGGCCAGCTGAAAGACATTGGAGGTAGGACGCATGATGAATTCGTTGACGGTTCGATGTTTGTAAGATGTGACAAGAAAAGGGGTCGAGAGGAAGCCAGAAAACGACAGCGGTGATTTCGGGCGACGATCTACCGACAGAGTCGTGTCTTCTTGTAGACGACGACGGTGTTCTGTTGACTATGTTGGATGTATGAAATTTTCTTTCGAGTGATAAGATACTTGGATTGTCAATGATGCCAAGCGTGCCCAAGTCGATAAGGGCGAGTGAGCGAAGGGTAGGACGGGTAGGATAGCGAATGTCAGGTGAGAGAGTCGGTCGAAGCGAGAGACAACAAAACGATGGAAATGACGGTGCGTTACGAGTCTCAAAAATAGTGAAGTTGATCAATCTTCTAGGCGTTAACGAGAGGACAGGCGAGAGGTGGACAAGAAATCAACACGACAGGAGCAAAAACGAGAGAACAAGGGAAAGCGTTGGCGTTATGTTGGGTTGGCCCAGCAGACAGGGAACAGGGGGTTGGTCATTTCCTCCCATTGGCACATGCTGAAGAGTACGTATCTCTCCAGCTACGAGGGTACTGGTAAGTTAGTACTAGCTTTACCTAATCATTTCCATCCTGTTAAAGCGGCCAAAACATGAAGAGATCTTTTCATTGGGTGGGGACGGGCTGTAGCCACCCGTTGGAGCTCCACTTCATGCTACGAGAGGCCTTCCCGGTGGTGTGCAATCCACCAAGGTTGAGGTCCTCTGTCCTCATCTACACAGCCCGCTTCAGGAACCCGATGGTTTCTAATGTCAGATAACCTGTCGCGTTGACAGAACTGGAAAAGTTCCATCTCGATAATTCTCTGCGCATGTACGTGGTTCATACAGTTTATGTCGTCGCCAAGGGTGGTTTTCCTGTAATTACTTGTTCCAGAATGAATGAATGAAGAAACTCCCTTAGATCGGGCAACGGATCCATGATAGGTACCTACTGTATTACTGTACCTTCTAGTGACTAGTACCTACTGGATGCTACCTATCACCTGATCTCGTGTTCAACGGTTTCCACCTAAAAATAACAACAGCCCCCTACTGTACAGATACGGAGTCCCCTAAGGTCTAAGCTCACCCACTATTCTCGGCAATCATGCACTAGGGTACCTAAATAAAGATCCGTGATGGAACAAATCGCTAGATCCATTGGATCCCCATGAGGTTGTCCCATGACACTGTGCTTGTCACTGATGGAGAGCTTCTTACTGATATCCTTTGCAGCAAATCATCACAATCTACGTATTGTCTATGTAAAAGGAGAAATCCGTTATTCATTAGGTAACGGATGTAGCTCTGTCTCTTTAATACTCGACCTATGCTAGCCCAGGTCCAAAACATCCATGTCTGTGCTGACGGTGGTATCTCGAATTGTACTTACCTTATGTACGTGCGGAGCAGCACAGGTGGATACGGGTCCGTGGTATTGACTGACCTTATATATCAGACGTTTACGTTGCCGCTTTAGCCTCCAATGTACAAAGTGCGTTTTCTCCATCACTTGCCTGGGTATGTCGTGCTACCTTTAATTTTGACAATCAAAAGAAGTTACTATGCACACAGTAGCCTACTGCGAATAATCGACTGCGTTGTGGGTGAAACCCTGTTCTTATGGCTGCTTGCCGCTGTTTGTTTATATCCTGATTTCGGCTGCGCTGATGCTGCCTATCAGGCATGGAGGCCAATAAAACGGATGGAAATCAAATAGAGCGTGCCGATGTCCTAACAAAGCCAGACTGTTTCAAGCTTGAAAGGTAGTATATACTCCAATTGAGTTCTCGTCGTCAAAGTTCAATTCATCGGCTGATACACATCGAGTACATTATTAACGTTAGATCGCGCAAGATGTGCAGCCAACCATGCGAATTGGATCGGCTTCACTATTTGATTTGTATTATGTCTCTGACGCCTGTAGCCGAATGACGGGAGGGTTGCGTATAGGAAGGTACCTCTAGGCAGGTAATACCTAGGTGGGAAGTCATCGACGAGGCTCGCAGTTGCCGGCAGCGGCACGTGAATCTATCTGCCTGTTGGTTCGCCCCTGCCTCGAGGTACCTACCTTACCTGTGAAATAGGTAGCTCTCCTGCCCAGGTTACTGAGGTTGTCGCAAACGCGTGGAAGCTCTTTCCCTGTAGAATCGCCAATGCAATGTTTGCGTCCCCCACGTCCTCTGTTTCATTCTTCTGTTTCGCTCTTCCAACTTTCTCTTCCTCAATTGCGGGTGCTAGGTCAGGATAGAGATACCTTCCTGAGGCTTCAGGACTGCCAGAATGAATCTTACGCAGTAAGTACTTGCATTCTAAATTAGATCTACCAGTTGTGTTGATACTTGGCTTAGTTCTAACTCTACATACTCATAGGAATCAAACCGTATGCATTCTTTACCTACATGCGCCAAACTTGACGCAGGAGGCAAACAAGCAAACGGCACCTGTGAAGCCGAATATGCTGATATTTGTTGTAGGATCTCGAATCGCCGGTGAACAGATCCCAATGTGTTTACATCCCCCAAGAAGAGTACAGCGGTCTCCTTGCAACCGCACATCAGTATAGTATGTTGTGCTACGAGCAGGTGAATTTTGTCCTCAATAGAAACCTTCCTGACCTTTGTTCTGTCAGTGTATCTACGTCAGAACCTCATGCAGTACGGGTTTGACGATGCCACTTTGGACGTACGTTGCAGCCTCCTCCTACGCACATCATCTCTGATTTGGCTACAGATACTATGTCAACCAACTCCGACTCAAGATGTCCAGTCTCACGCAAGCGAGCGTGGCAGTAATTCTACTCAAGCACTTATCTATCAGGACCAACCAAGTACCGCTTTCGGGGGTCCTGAAGAAAAGCTGGGCTTCAAAGGGAATAAGGATTTCCATCCCGATGCTTTGGCTTGGTCTTCTAACCATGAAGGTAAAGTGTTAGGCGAACAGTGCCATCATTCTGTTCGACAGGATAGTCGGTCTGAAACCAGCCGTTGGGTAGAGAGCTCCGCTCAGAGGTCAGTTCAGCTTCTGAACTTGGTTCCTGGCGTTACCCATGGTGACATCGCTGCAATTGTTCGTGGCGGACCTCTTCTGGAGATTTTCCTCCGGGCCAGAGACAACACTGCCACAGTCTCGTTCGTACGGGAAAGCGATGCAGTCGCCTTCTTCGACCATACTCAGACTCATGGTTTGTACTTCAAGGACCGCAAAGTAGGTTGAGGAAGTGGACTACTCAGCTTCTATTCTAACGAATATTTCTAGATACATACCGAGTGGTCCAGCTACCAGTACGTTGTAAAAGGCCAAGTCGCCTATCACGTCGTCAGAGGAGCCTCTCGAAATTTTGTCATCCGCAAGCGGGATCCCAACACTACTACTCAGAGCCTTCGCGATGACCTCGATCATATCCACAACCTTCATGTCATAGGTATCGAATTCGACAGGGATAACTGTTTTGTCAACACCAGCTCGATCAATGCTGCTATCTTTGCTCGAAATTGTCTCCTCAGCCGTTCGTAAGTTGGATTGCTCGAGCTCGGATTCTTATGATTCAATTTATATTAACCTATGACATGACAGGGAGTACAAGAACTCTCGCATCGAATGGGTCGCAGATGAGTGCGCTCAACCTCTGGAGAGCTTGCCGTTTGGTGCCAAGCCTACCCCTCCAGCTTCTCTTGTAAAAGAACAGAACCACTCAGCATCTGCTCTGCCATCGCGCAAAAACCTCAGGGGTAACCGGTTCCAACTCCTCGATCTAAGCGATACCGACGGGAGTAATGGCGATGATTCTTCAGATGATTGTATCTGAGTGACACACATAGCCCTACTCGCACTTTAATCTGATTCCTATACCAAGACTGCCACATACAAATGCCTGGAAGCGAAAAGGAAGAGAAGAACAATGTCAGCCGTAGATATCAGAACACCGGGTATGACCAATCACACTGCAGTTATTTGATGATAGAGCATTGCTATGAACTGTGAAACTCGCGTGCATCAAGCCACACTCCCGCAGTACGTGATTCTTAGATGTTCTCTGTCTACTTATCCCTATTCTCATTTGCCGGGCTCAGTCTGGCCAACTCAACAGCTATTTCTTTATGCAATGGGCAAGCAGCACAACAAGAAAACATGTAATTGAGAGCAGAATTATGCTTGGTTTAATGGTGCTTCTTGCCCAGCACAGGGCTACGCATATGCTGAAAGGCCGGACACTACTATGTAAAAAACTCAAACTAATGAGTGCCAAGTTTGGCCTAATTGTTGCTTAGCATTTAAGTAACTAGCTAACTGACTGACTAAACCATAGTGTCCCAGACAAGGCTCCGTTGCGATGCTCCTCAGATCCTCATGATATCAAATCGTACAAATAAATCACGTTTCCAAAATCGTTCAATGATTGGCATTTTTAGTAACGGACTGCAAATAATCCAGCAAAAAGGTGCGCTCAGCAGGTGAGATAGGCGTTTGGCTACCACGGCGAGAAGGTGGACCAGCAGGATCCTCCACGCCGGAAGCCAAAGAAGCAAGACGAGACCTGGGCGTTCCGGCAATAGCCTCCTTGCCCTTGGCTGCCTCCAAACTAGCAGGAGATGGCTGTTTCCCAAAAAGTGAAAGTAGCTCTCGCTTTTGGGCGGGGCCAGATTCGCGATGTCGATTCTGGGCAGGAAATGCTTGAGCAATGCTGGGGCTGACACCGCCACCTGCAAGCTGTAGGTGGGCAGACAGTCCACTTGGGGAAGTAAAAGAAGCTTGGGGAGACGCCGACGCGCCGCCGACGCCAAGGAGCTGATCTGCTTGTCCTCGTTGGAGAATTCGAATGGGTTGAGTAGACTGCGAGGCGGCTGGTCCATGTGCCTGAGCACTATACTGCGCAAAATCCATCCTTCCTTGAGAGCTGGGCGTACCAGTTTGATCAGGTCGTGAGTGTAGGGATAGACTCTCCAAAGACACGGGAAGGTTAGTGTCTGTATTGACTTGCGAAGAGGTTGGAGTCCTCGCATTGTCTCCCCCAGCAGATCGCATAAGTTCGCTCATCATACTGCCCGGAGCAGCTTGTGCAGTAATTTGAGGCGATCGAGAAGGGTGCGGGTTTTGGTCATCCTTACGGAACATACCCAACAAGGCCGAGCGGTGGTTGTCTGCAGGAGGCCCCACCTTTGAACCCGGTAGCTCTTTAGGACTTGGCCCAGTGCGTTCTTGACTTCCAGCAACTGCCCCTGTCTGTGGAGCGCTCGGAAGAGGCACTTGTTGTTGTGCTTGATTCCCACCAATGTTGTTGTATGTAGAACTTTGGTTCTGTGCTGGAAATCCAGGAGAGAATGGCGTGTGCTGAGACTGTAACCCTCCATTGCCACCCTTGAACGCATTGAGGAGAGCCATCGACTGGCCATTGAGCTGCTGCTGTTGCCTTGGCTGCCCATTTGGATTGAGAGCTTGTGGGGGCATCTGACTGGTCTGTCCATATTGTGTTTGCTGTTGATTGATGAATTGGCCAGGCACAGAATTGTAGTTGGTTTGGTTGACGTCCTGGAACACGCTCCTGTTGAAGACAGCTCTTTCTACCTGAGGGGGTAGGGGCTGGGGATGAACCAACGGGGCCTGGTTACTTTTGTATTGGCCTTCTTGCATGGGATATTGATCGTTATACTGAGGATGGTTGCAGGCCGGTTGTCCAAGAGCAACGCTCCACTGGGCAGGTTGGTTCGTCGCATAGGGAAATGGTGGCGGAGGTTGCTGAGTATTGACAGACGACAACTGGGGGTAGTTGTGGTGGTGTGGTGTATGAGGCTGAGGTGCGGTCTGGGCTGTTAGATCCAGAGGGGTATGCGGATATTGAACACCAGGCTGAGGCAGACCACCTGAGGGACCATCCTTTGCTTGGAGAATGGAAAGCAAGGCACTGCCCTTATCTTGTTGGACAGGGGCAGGAGCGCCTTGCAAACCTTGGGTCGGAGGCTGGACCTTCAACAATCGCTGCAGCTCCTGTGTCGCGCCAGCAAGTGTCTCTATTGCTGGCCCCTGGTCCGTATTCTCGGCACCGGTGTCCGTTTTCCATGCTTCATCCTCATACGGCGCTTCGGTGATGGGCCCATAAGCGTGGGGGCCAGTCGCTGCTCTTCGTGCTTCCATCTTTTTCTGCGACGTAACCCATTTCTTCAAGGGCACCAAAAAAGGGGCAACCATATAAAACTTGTTGGCGTTGGGAGTAGCAATCGCATCGTTTGACTGGCCAGTTTTGCGACGGAAAGCTGGCAATTCTGATAGTTTGTACCATTGAATTTTGCTGATTTCCTTGCGGGTTTTTGGTTCAAATACTGTGTCCATTGGAACATCACGAAACACGTAAAGCCTCATATGCTGTTCGCGCATCGAAATCTCAATGTACTTGGGTTTGTGTTCGGTCGGTACTAAGCCGGCAGCTCGAAGATCCAGGCCGGTCTCTTCATAGACTTCCCGAATAGCGCAATCCAGATCGTCTTCGTCCTTGTTAATCTTTCCTCGCGGAAAACTCCAGTTGGCACCTTTCTTCCACCCCTTGACCAGGACTGTCGAGTCCATGGCCTCGTTCAACATAATAGCGCCTCGCACTGGGACGCGAGTTTTGTACTCTAGAAACTCCTCAAACGCTTTGGTATGGTTCTCAACGGAAAAATTGGCCAACAAGGGGCAATGCTGGAAAATTCGAAGACAAAAAGTGCGTAGCGTCATGGACGGTAGAGTCGGGTCCAGAGGACGAATGAAATCCTCGTAGAACCACTGAGCTTCCTCGACCTGGAAGCATATTCGAGCAACGGAGGAGAGATCCTCCTGGGGAAGGTTGATGATGAAGCGGACGCAGAGATCGTCCAGCCCTATGTCGGTTGTGTTAGTCCTTGCTCGCGATTGCGCAGCGCCCATTGGCACAGCACATACAATCCTCTAACTGCATTTGTGTTCCAGACATGATTGCAGAATCCTTCGGCTCATGCTCTTGTGAAAATGCGATGATTTCGGTTGTTGTATCTTGTCTTCTTCTTTCTTCTTGTTTAGTTTTGTGGCCTTTGTTTGTTGCCTCCTAAGACTTTGCAAGACGATAATGCGAACGAAGCTGCGAGGGCAAGCTGACCATGGTTGAGGTGCGACAACCAAGATGACGCAAAGAGACGACTGCGACAGGCGAAAAAAAAAAAACGCGAGCGGTCACTTGATCCGAGTCAACAGGAAGGTTCGCTTCGCAGTGAATGAGTGAGCTACAACGTCTCTTTTTGACACGCGGGGTCGAAGCGGCAGTGCAATGTTCGAATGTGGTCGATTTTGAATGTGATTTGTTGGTGTTGTTTTTGTCGAGTTTGACAGCATCGCAATCAGACAAGACAGACCCATATCTTAGTACCCAAGGTACCCGACCTGATTCGCGCCTCAGGTACCTGTACTGGTTGGTACCTTACCCTTCTAGCTCAGCTCTCCAGCTACTTCACGAGCCCCCAATGACGGGCTCGGACCCAATTCCGAACACCTACAGTACAGCACTATAGGTAGATACACATTGAGTGGGCTGGTCTCAGCCACATGAGGCCAACACAGCTCGCCACGAATGAACTCATCTTTTGTGGCGGTGCATGTATAGACATGCATGATCATGAGCTAGCTACCTTAGCAGGTACTGTACGGATATCGTTCCGGAGCTCGGACGAGTCAATACAGGACATACTACTGTACCTGGATGCAGTACTCGGTAAACCCTTATTCTGCGACAGGCTCCCTCCTATGTTGATTACGTATGTTTTAAATTGTTTGGATTGCCACCCGTCATACATTGGCTGCCATCAACCAGCAAGACTTGGAGCATCGAAATGAGACAGTCTAACCTGAGTAAAGCAGCATAGATCGAGCGTCTAAGTTATTCTTCGTCTTAGGCACTCAGTGGCTAATTTTTCTGATACCCTGATGTTCAGGTAAGGCACTATACAGACCTGTCTACCAGCTCATGGTAGGGATCGGCATTGCTGTGTCTGGCGGAGTAGTGGTCCAACAGGTTTTGTTGAGTTTCGGCCGTGTGGCTCGTGAATTAATGCTTCCAGCCTGGTCGCCAGAATTACATCATCGTTTAAGAACCAAACGGGCAAGCCTCACCCACCTGACGTTACTTGCCTGCCAGCTAGCACCTCCTTACGTATCATATGTACCATACAACGGATGGCTGGTCATCATAATATCCATCCATTAGGGAAAAGGAAAAAGAAAAAAACAGGTAATTCATCTGACGCAAAATACCTAGGTCTACCTCCATGCCTACCTACCTACCTACCTAAGTACTAATCTTCCCACTCGATAACTCAAAACGCAAAAGCTGGTCCGCCGTCATATAAAGAAAGGCGTCTTCTCAGTCTTGGCCTGCCTACTTTTGTCTCGGAATTTTAAACAGTCACGTTCTCAACAGTGGTCTTTCCCATTATCAATCCTTGCCGCTGCCAAGCTTGACCACGGCGATACTAAACAATACAATAACCTTTCCTTGAGCCGCTTAGCGACTGCTGTCAACGATACAAGCGGTCCTAGCGATTTAGAAATGACTTCAATTGTCACAAAGCTTGTCACCAAGAAGATCTTGGGAGAGACTGTCGCGAACAAGTTCGGTACTGAGGTACGAAGCATTAAATTGTTACATCACTCGGACCATTGTGGCTCACCCTACCCGCAGGATCCTTACTTTGAACATATTCCAGCGACTCGCCTGGATGGAACACCCAATGGCAAAGTGAAGAAGCGCAAGAAGGCCCTCCCCCCAGGCATTACCGACCATGATGCCAAGATCTTGAACAAGGTCAAACGCCGAGCTTATCGACTGGATTTATGTCTCTTCAGTTGCTTCGGCATTCGTTTCGGCTGGGGAAGCGTTATAGGACTGGTTCCTGCGTAAGTTAAATACTATTGTCGGTTCTTGGTTGTTTAATCCATACTGACATATCGCCCATAGTATCGGCGACGTTTTAGACATGTTGCTTGCGCTTCTCGTAATGAGGACATGTATGAAGGTTGATGGCGGACTACCTACCTCGGTCAAGGGTAAAATGATGTTCAACGTCTTGATCGATTTCGTTGTTGGACTTGTCCCTTTTGCTGGCGACTTGGTTGATGCAGCATACAAGTGCAACACTCGCAATGCTGCGTTGCTCGAGTCTCACCTACGAGAAGAAGGGCGCAAGAACCTCAAGAAGAGTGGTTTGCCGGTACCGGCCGTTGATCCTAGCAACCCTGATGAATTTGATCGACTTCAAGCGCAGGATCCGCCCGAGTACGTTTCAAACCCACCATCTCGGAATCCATCTATGTCGGAGCGTCGTCAACATAGCCGTAGCCGCAGCCGAGATCGCCGTCGCGAAGACCGCCCTGCTGAGCCGGCACCTGTACGGGTTCGCGAGAGTCGCGGATTCTTCGGTCGCAGCAGGGCTCGTCCCAATGACATGGAGACAGGAGAAGCTGAGCGTGTATCTCGACGCCAAAGATCGCCGCGCAGGGAGCGACGCTGAACCCAGCAGTTCGGGTTTACTATTGATACACGGGAAGGGAACGGAGCGGAGAGGATGAGGGCCAGCTAGGGAGAATGGCAAACGTTTCTAAGTCAGGACTGTTCATTACAAATCACAGTCTTGGTGGTGCATTGACATTTGCGGGATCGGAGCATGGGGTCTTGTTTTTAATCATGATGTTATCTATGAATTCTAAGACTATGATATTTGATCGGCTCCATGACCTTGCCCGATTAATTAGGTGCCTACTGTACGGAGGTCGAGTTTAAAAGTCCTTGCTTGCCAAGAAGTAATCAGTATTAGCCCCTATAAGCCCTAGCAGGGGTTATATATATAAATCTGTATATAATTATACTATAAGTAATTTTATTATTATTCCTTATTCTTTTAATATTAGTTAAAATAGTATATTATATAAATATTATAATATAGGTATTAATAGTAATATTAAAATCCCCTATTAATAGTAGTAAGATTACTACTAAGATCTATAGTATAATAGAACTTCTAGTCTATACTATTAATAGTATATATATAAAGGTAATAAAGTAAGGCTTTAAGCTTAATAAAGTACTACTTTATCTAGTTAATAAGTTTCTTAAAGATACTTTGTAATTAGGGTACTTAACTAAGTAGATAGCTAAAG
>JAQPZZ010000108.1:0-34232 GCA_028416715.1 Fusarium multiceps | reverse complement strand
CCCCCCCCGACAGAAGACCCTACAAAAGACAAGGAAAAAGAAGGGAGAAGGGTATGTACCCGCCTCATTATCGTGTGGAAAGAAGACTCTAGTAAGCCCCGTGCGACGGTTTTTCAAACGATCGAGTCTTGGCTGTAGCAGTGATATTGGACCATGACGACGGTGCGAGGTCGTCCCAACGAATAGGAGTCGGTAGAAAAGATGAGGATGGGCGCTTGGCGCTTGGCGCTTACTTGGCAATCAAGCTTATTTGTTAAGGTTGTTGGATAGTGGCGCCAGCCAAGACGCCGAGGGTCAAGCGGGGGGCGGACACAAGACCGTCTCCGCTGCCAAGATATTCGGTCAGTTGTCCTGAATCTGTCCAATCTCTCCGCGGGAACTGAGAGGAAAGGCACCTGATTATTATTTCCTGGGTCAGACGGGGTGTCCGATGGTTGCTCCCGTCCTCTCCTCCGCTCTCCTCTCCTCTTATCCGTCACCACCATAGATAATTCAGGTGTTATTAATAGCCGCATAGCCTATCAACACACCGAGATTGACCTTGACATCGGTGCTTGACATACACTGTTTCATAGATATCGGGCCGTTGGTACGTATCTTTTTGTTGTTTCCCGCCACTCAGCTACCGGGTAGTCAACTCCTGACATAACATCCCCACGTCAATCTCCTGAAAGCCTCATTTCACGGCACGCGATCGACATACCGTAGCCAAGCAGCCAAGCCACGGGACTTGAATATCACTATCACTATCTTGAGAAGGATTCATTTATAATGGCATTTCTTTATCTATCGCATTCTCAACTCGTAGCGCTTTGATGATCGCCCTTGAGCACGCCATTAATGTCGGGCTCATTGACCCCGGGCCCACTTGGTGACATCTTAAATGAGCATCAATTTACCCGTCCATGGCTTTGCCCTCATCAATGTCTCACCAAGCCAAACAGTGGCGTGAAGACGGGAGTTTAGAGTACAGAGCTCTAAATAAGTGTATTTTTAAGCTTACCACAATGTCTTGAAGGGTCAAGGTCTGTTCTTGGACATGTCGATCGCCACAAGAGATGGATGGTACAGGGTAAATTCGTGCTCAATTAAAGTTCATCAAAACACATGCTTCTTAACGCTGGCCGATGTGTAATATGCACACCATGTACGGATACATTTCTCCAATCGTATCTAGTAAACATAGAAGTTTGTCACCTCAGGATGTTCCCTTCTCGTCTTCTCATTCTGCCTCTTCAAGTTAGCCCTTAGACCCCATGCAATGACCACAACCCCCAGCGAAAAAGCAATGCTCGCAACCCAAGCCTTCGTATATCTTGGCTCATCAGAAGAGGGCCACAAATAAGCCGTGTACACATGTGCCAAGTTTCCAAACGTATTGCAGATCGCCAGTGACACCGCCTTCTTCTCGCTAGTCTGTCCAACAGTAGCACTGATCCACGCAAGAATGATATTATTGATGCCAAAGCTGAAACCCACAAAGAGGTAAATGCTGAACATCCGAGCGGCAAGGTTGAGTGTGGACACGGCGATGATGAAGCCCACCATAACGATGGACTTGCAGATAGTGATGTGAAGTGTGCGCTCGTTCCACCGGCCTGAGGTCCAGGCCATGACGATACTCACGATGGCGGCGAGGAGATAAGGTGGACATGTTAGGACGAGAGTGATTGTGCGACTGTAGCCCAAGGTTTCTATGACTGATGGGAGGAAGTTTTGGAAGCCCACGGATGAGAGATGGAGGTTGTACATGAGACACAGTGCCCATGTCCGCCAGTCAGTCGCTGATTCGCGAAGACCGACCCAAACACTCGTCTTTTCTCGTACGTCGGTGGTGTCGGTGTAAATGCGGTTGTGTGCCAGCTGTCGCTGCTCTTCGGATAGCCAACGAGTGGTCAAAGGGTGATCGGGTAAGAAGATAAATGCCAAGACAGCGGTCCCGATCGACAAAGCGCCTTGAATGATGAAGAGCCTAAAGCCAAATGTTAGTGAACGGATGTGAATGTCACCTGGGTAGTATAGCTACCATTGCCAACCAGCCAAGCCATGAGTTCCATCAAGACCAGCAAAGACACCGGCTGCGATAAGACCAGCGAATGAACTGGCTACCATGTTACCTGTATAGAAAATGGCTAGTCGAACAGCCAATTCCTTTCGTGTGTAAAACATGGCGAGAATGAACAGGGCTCCGGGATAGAACTACACATCCTCAGTCAGTTGTCGCTCGAACCTAGCATAGGCTTACTTACAGGAGCCTCAGTCACACCAAGGAAGAATCGCAGTACCACCATACTCGCATAGTCTTTTGCTAAAAAGGTCAGAAGACTGACGATTGACCATGCAAGACAGAAGCCAGCCATGTACCAGGATGGCTTGACTCTGTTGATCAGCATATTGCTTGGAACTTGTCCAGCGCTGGAAGGATGTTAGCCATGGAGGGACTCGGTATTCAGGTAGAAAAGACTCACATGTATCCGACAAAGAGAATGGAGACGCAAGTGTTATACTGTGTTCCTACCAAGCCCAGATCTTCCTCGAGGTTATTAAGACGAGCATTGACGAGAGCGTTTCTGTCGAGGTAATTGAAGAGGTACATAAGCCATAGCATAGGCTAGCCTCTTTTAGCCGACGGACTCGAGGTACTGCTGCTGGGACACTCACAAGGATGTATCTATCCAGCTTCTTCACCAACGCGATTTCTCGTGGATCGGTCTTCGCATGAGCGCCAAACTCATCAACCTTATCCATCTTCGGAAACTTGGAAAATACCGCGTCATCATTCGTTGCCGTTGTCTCTGCTCGCTCAATGTGATCGTCACGAGCGACATCATCGTCGCGCTTTGCCTCGTCACCCGCCGGGACGTTATAATTGTTTGATGCAGCCATTTTGACTTCAACTCACTCTACCCAATTGATCAGGCAAGGAAAACAGAAACGCGCACGACAACAGCGCAGCGGACGTCGCTTTTATCTCCCATCATCACAAATGCCAAGATCCCCCACGGGGTAAAACATGCGGGGGATCAGCAAAACCTTAATCAAGTGACGATATGGCTTTGAATGCGACACTCGCCATTGGGTCGCTTTGAAATAAGGTAGCATGGACTTGTACGAAAGAGGAAGAAGACGGTCAGCGATCTACCGAGCAAAGGGCAAAAAACCGGTAAATCTCAGGCCGAAGGGTTCCGTTGGAGTACCGCGGCCAATTGATGATGAGGAGATGCGGAGAGAAAGGCGTAGCTGTCGTTTCATGACGTGGGATGCTTATCTTGGCATGAGTATTGATGGTGGCAGATGGTAGTCGGGTCAATTCACGATTCATGGTCACAGGAATCAATGTTGATGGAGAGGGAGTTGGTTTGTGATTGAGCCTTCGCGTTCTTAAAAGTACAGACGGGGAGATGGACGATGACGGACATCCATGACCTGTCTCTTATTGCAAGACCAAAGATCTCAATCAGCTATAAGAGTCTCGGGCCGAAGCCTTTGCCCATTTCTGGAGGTGATGCGCTTGCGCGTCTCAAGCCCAAGATTAAAACGAGTTTTTGCCCTTGGTTCACGTGCAGCCCAAGCTCAACCGACGCGAAGTGACTGGGTACATGGCCTGCGACTTGAGTGCGCCATCGCGGATTTGTCGTCTTAGAAACCGAGAATGGTACCAGCTGGAAAGACTCACAAAGGCTATATCACCTGGACACTTCATCGTTGGTTGGCAGACGTGGAAAAAAAAAAAAAACTTTAAGCCATGTTGTGAGAGGGCTACGTGTCAAGATGAATCATGGAGCAGAAAGATGTAGAAGATTCTGGTTAAAGTATGTAAATTGGACCGTAGCGATGCGTGTCTAATCACACGAGTTGAGATTCAGGCGAGGTGGTCAGGACAGGAAGAATATCCCCCAAGCGACGACCATGGGATGAGACTGATGTGGATCCTACAATATGTTCTTGAACTCCTTTAAAGCACGATATGCTTCATACCTCTTTCTATCATTAGTGTTTGGGGTACACATTTGCCAACATTTATGAATACTCTTTGCCAAAACTTAGTAGAATTGTCAAGGTCTAAACATCTACAAAGTAGTTGCCTGTCTGTGAAAAAAGAAGAAAGAGTTCAGCAGCAGAAAGTTCTAGTTCAGGGCATGCCCTTGTGAATTAACTATTTAATCGAGAATCTTTGGACCATCCCGAAGAAAAGCATTCTCATCCTTTCATATTCGCACCCCATCCTGTTCACATACACCACAATCTTGAGTCACCCTTCAACTCCATTCACCATGCATTTCACTCTCCTTGGTCTGGCCCTTGCTGGTCTGTCGGCGGCTTCTACATGGCCTCCGTGTCAAGGCTGGAGCCGTGACGTGTGTGAGGCCAAGAAGCACCACCAGTATACCGATCCCCGGGATATACCCGGCTACCCTTTCCACCCCCACCATGTTGCTGGTGATGACAACTATGATCCCGAGGTGGAAGGTAAGCCCGGTTATGGTCACGGTAACGGCGCTGTCCTGCTCTCAGCCGGGCCAGACAGCTACTGGGACCAATTCCTGCGCTTCGAGGGTGGTTGTTTCCATGGACCCACTGCCCCATCCATGAACCCGAAGGTACCTGGGATGGGTGGTGCTGTCAACTGCACCTACTATCCCGACGGTCCCAACCCCAAGCCCAACTACAAGATCATCCCTGGTGATGAGGGTGCCGCCATCCAGAACGTCACCATCGGGGCTGAGCTTGTGTCCATGAACCCTCTGCAGGTCAACATGACCGTGCACAACCCCACTCCTCTCCCCATCACCTTCTGGAAGGAGTGGTCTCCCCTGAGCAAGCGTGGTTGGCAGCTTGGGTACTACTCAATCGAGACGGAGCTCTGGGGACATTTCTTCGGTCGTGTTGGCGAGAAATACCGCATGAACTTCGTGCAAGACATCCCCAAGCGCCCCAAGTCCATCGATGAGCTCGTCCAGCTCAACCCCGGCGAATCCAAGTCCCAAACCGTCACCCTCTTCACCTGTGAACCCTCCTCCGAGCGATCAATGTTCGACCCTTGCAAGCCTGAGATGTGGGAGAGGGCAATCGAGTCCCTCCGACTTTTGGGTTGGAAGCGTATGCTTATCCAGGGAGATTGGTACGGTATCTGGGCCAAGACCAAGGAGGAGGCTTTCGGCAACATGACCGACGAGCCTATGAAGGGTTACTGGACTCGTTGGTGGGCCAGTCATGCCGTCATCCCCACGGATGACGAGCTCAAGGAGTTTGGAGCTTATACTCCTTTCAGCGCTCCTTGGAATGAGACAGAGGGTGCCGTTAATGGGACCTCTGCTTGAGCGCATCGATGGGCGAGATGCCCTTTCTGCCCCCTTATCTGCATTGAGGGGGACTCCATATGCAATCAACCTTACTCTCTACGGGAAAAAAGATAGAAAAAGACAGAAAAAGACAGAAGGAAAAAGAGTAGAGACAGAGGTTCACGACGCGGATTGCGTGTATGCACTGGAATAATGTGTAGTTGGACAGGATAATGCAGTATCGCCGTCTCAGACAGAGACTGGAACCAACTACTTAATACAGACATCATATCAACTATCAGTAGCATCACCCGTAATGTGAAGTGACCCATCTTGCAATATTTTGGGAATAAAAAATTGTGTAAACTTTATTGATAGAGTTATGTCCGAACCCTACTGATTTTGTTCCAAAGTTAACACTACCTAAATTCTCACATCCTCTGCAGGGAGTCCGAGCCTATTGGTATAAGATTCCCTCGGTTATATGGTCTTGCTCAAGCTGGCAATTGAACTTCGATGGTGTTGGACTTGAACCCATAGTCAAGGTTCTTGGCCCAGTGAGGTTGCTCCCCTTTCCAGGCTCCAATACCAAACCACTTGCCCTCCACAAAAAGCTTGATCTTCTTCGCATGACGAATCATCTTGAACCACTGTTCCTTCTCGCCCTTAGTCCCACTGGGAATGGGAATGGTCTGCTGATAAGTCTCGTTCGGCCTCAGATGCACCAAATCATTAACCAAATACTTTTTGCGATACTTGCGATCAAAAGGCTTGGTGTATTTGCTTGTATTCTCGTGAAACCACTCAAACTCCTCCCTCTGGGGCGCAAAGTTGATCTTTGTGTCGTCTGGAGAGATGTTGAAGTAGCCGAGACGGAAGGAGTCTTTGTCAACGACAGAGTTGCGTGTCATGATGGTGACATTCATCTTGCTGTTGTTCCGGATGATGATGTTGATGGCGATAGGGTCTTTGCCGTTCTGCTCGACGGTGACGTTGACTGCTCGGAGGGCCTGTTGTTCCTCAAAGCTGAGTTTCTCGTAATGAGGATTCGTGTAATCTTGTCGTTTTTCATGTGGTAGATCTTTCAATCTTCTGTTCTTTTCGAAGTGTTCACGGATTTCCTCGACAGTTCTGGCTTTTGGATATTCTTTTCCGTTTTTGTTATTATCTTCGGGCTTAGTCTTGCTCTTATCGGTGTGTGAATTCGCTCTTGGGAATGACCGTTTTTCGTGTGGTGGCTCTTTCAGTTCTCTGTTCTTTTTGAAGTGCTCACGGATTTCCTCGGCAGTTCTGACTTTTGGATATTCTTTTCCCCTTTTGTTATGATATATGCCCTTAGTATCGCCCTTCTCGATGGGCAAGATGAAGCCTGGATAGCTCGTACGTATCTTCCTCCAGTAGTTAATGAAGGTTTCGAGAGGAATCTCGGGAGGAAGTTTCAACCTCTTCATGATCTCCTCGGGCGTGAGCTCGCTCTTGTCGATGTCTGCACTAGCCTTGGGAGATACATCATCCCTTCTGTCGTGGTGGTGTCCGTCATACTCTGGTACGTCCACGCCTGTGCGACCGTAGTCGTGACCGAGGCACCCTTCCCAACGCTTGCGACCGTCGCAGCCGCAAGCCTTCTTCTTTTCCTCTGTGTCTTCTGGACTGTAGTTGGGGACATGAGGAATGGGGACACGAGGGATGGGGACGCGAGGGCTAGGGACGCGGACGCTGGGGACTCGGATGGGATTGGAGTAGGCGACGCAGGCCAGAAGGCCTACGGCGACTACCAGACGGTAAGTTTGAAAGCAACGCATCTTACGGAGAGAAAATCCTAGATTGTGTTTAGATGTAAAGCTAAGTGTGGACATGAGGCAGGATTGTCTTCTACTTATACACCATACAGGTGAGGGGGAGAAAAGGACACATCAGGGACCGCCGAACAATTAATCAGCCCACTGACGCGATGAAACCACCTAGGGCTTGCTGGACATGGCTGATTGGCATCGAGATAGCGAATTGAATGGTGAAGACGAGGGAGGCGAAAGCAAGTGCGATAATTAACCGAAGTGTGGACAATACCGGGCTTCGTCAAATTATTACATGGTCAGATGGATGGCCAGCATACCATCTCGACAGGCTCCTCGTCGCTGTATGGCTAGTCACATCGTCATTATTGTTGGCCACAATCACTGGGACGGTCAAGATTGTCCGTCAAGGATTACGGTAACAAATCAAAGTAGCCTAGATACTGGCATAGAATGCCCCAACTATTTTGTTCCGTGGCCTTCCAGTGGTTGATCCTTCAGAATACCCCCCGCCATGTTGTCGCCCTGCATCAATCATGATGCCAATTTCTGAACTTATTCTCACGATGCTTTAAAAGTCACTGGCGGAATTGCAACCTACGGCCTACCCCGCTCAAGGACAAGAGTTTAAGCTTGGTAGATGGGCGGTATCTTGAACAACGGACCGAGTTATGGGATCACCGTCACTGCCCCTCGGGACTCGTGACCAGCCATGTAGCAAAGTTCAGACAGGCAAAGCCACCGACGGTGGAATGTGATATCATTGATCATGTGTGAAATGTTGAAATATTTACGAGCGAGCTCAAATCAGGTGATCCATCGGAAGTTAGGGTTCTTCCAGTCCAGGTCCTGAATCTGCTGTTGAGTCATTCCAGCCAACTCAGCTTCCGCAGATCGATTCGCTCGCTTTCTATTGTCCCGCTTGATCCAAAGATAAGTCAAGCTACCCAAGACCAATATGGTGCTTGACGTGGCGAGATTCAGTCCATTTCCGATTGGGTAGTTGGGGCCGTCGCTCTTGACGAAAGACCATGTTGAGATCAAACCACCGACATTGCCGAACATGACTGTGAGATAAAAGTCAGTATTTTTGGGACGTTCGGATTGGCCACATGCAAACTTACCATTTGTACCAATCGCAGCGCTTCTCGCCGTGTCACTCAAGACATTGGCACTGATGTGGGAATTTGTCAAAGGCGCGAGAGCAAATGCTGAGCTAGCGACCAAGAATGTCGCGCCATAACGCGCCTGACCATTAGTAGTACCCAAGAAGATAGCATAACCGACCATCACAAGCGGTGCACAGAGGATGATGAAGATCTGTCGACGATCCATCTTGTAGCTGAAAGCAGGGATGAGAACTGTAAAGAAGGCACCCACCACGTATGGTGGGACAGTGAATAGTTGCTGCGAAATGGTGGATCGTTCGGGATAGATGGTTCGGACGATGGTGGGAAGGAAGAAGGCAAGGCCTTGAACTGTGATGTTGTCGAGGAGGAAGATCATCGATGTTGACAAGGTGAGTGGTGATCGGATGCCAGCAAAGATCTTGGCCGTGTCCATCTTATCCAGGACTTCGGTGGTACCGAGGCGCTCGGCTTTGATACGGTTGATTGCCATTGTCTTCTCTTCCTCTGATAGCCACCTCGCTGTGTCGGGTCGGTCGGTGAGAGTAGCTAGTAGGGTGTCAGCATCATGAGAAAGAAAGTCAATGAATGAGCCTTACCAAATGAGATGATGGCCAATGCGACCGTGATGATTCCTTCGATTGCTGAAGGACAGTCAGTATATGAACGATACGGTATGTTAGTTAGGTGGAGTCTTACCAAAGATCATCTCCCAGCTCTGGAACCTCCCAAAGTTTGGAAGCTTCAAGATCGCCGACGCAAGAAGACCGCCAAACGCACCAGCCAAAGGCGCCATCACGATATACAGCGACAAGCGAAACGTGAGCTCTGAACGTCGATACCATCGCGACATATAGTACGCAATGCCTGGTAGCATACCAGCTTCAAAAATGCCCAATACAAAACGAACACCACAAATCTGAGGGACGTTATGCACGAATGCTGTGAAGATGGAACTCAACCCGAAGCCCAAAGATGTCAATGGGATGAACCATCCTGGTCCCATATATTTGCAGAGCAGGTTGGCTGGGATCTCAAAAATAATATAACTGATGTAGAAGACTGAGAGGACGAGGTTGTAGTCGCTTCCGGTCATTCCGAGATCGTCTTCTAGACCTGCGAGTCGCGCGTTTCCTGCAGTCGCGTCAATTCACTTACATTGCGGAACGTGGAGGGATTGACGTACCAATATTTGCGCGATCGATGAAGCAAAAAAGGTATAACAAACAGACTGTCGGAACGATCATCCAATCAATCTTTCGACGAAGTTTGGCTTCTGCCTTTGGATCGATGTAGTACTGGGCGTTCTCAACACTTTAATGGTCAGCGCTATATGCATAACCACCACCAACTGCCGCTCTTACTTATTCACGGTGCCAACGGCTGGTTCCGACGTGTTTGACGCCGTGTCATGCTGAAACTTCTCATTATGCGTGTTGGGATCCATCGTGGCGAGGATCAGTTGGAAACTGTGAGGTGACGAGATGAAGGTGAGAACCAGGTCCTTGGAACTGCTCCCTTTATAGTCGCTGATACAGATAAGGTCTCGATTGATCTTGCCAGGACATCAAGAGCGGGGTTTGGACAACAGATCTGGGGAAGAAGGCAAAAACCTGGGGTGAGAATCCGGGGTTTGTCGCTAGTGAAGCCAAGCCAAGCCTCTAGCTGATATCTCAGCCCGCGGAACTTGACGTCCAGACCAAGACATCTGCCCTGCCGGCATATAAAATCGGCTTTGTCATCGTGAATCATTGGTTTGGGTGAGAATTAAGTTTCCCCGCGCACTGTCGACTAGGCTGGATGAGTATAAGCGGACATGCCCAGCCTTTTGGTCAACATCTCACTGGCTCATGTTCCTCGGAACCCGAATTGGAGGTGTCTCCGAAGTGAGCATGGCATTCCAGGCTGCAGTTGCAACGACTTGTCTAGACTTCGGCCAACCTTTTGGGAGGCGAACTGATTGGTGCTTTCGCCTACTAGTGAAACATGGGTGGTAGATACGATGCTACTGTAAACAGACCTCCAAGCAAGGTATGACTCGCAAGTATGGTATAACGCTATTGACAAAGTGACAATTCTATTATTCTTTCGATTGACATATTTCTTGGTAAAGAATGAGATGACAGTTGTTCAGGCACCTGGCTGATCGACATGCACAGGTTACCGCTGGGTTGGCGCACGTCAAAGTTGTACAGGGATCGCGATTCGAGCTGACTCGAGTCAGTTACTCATCAGGGTAATTGAGACAACAGCACAGAATACAGTACAGTTAAAAAGTATGGTCGCATTCCACTAGCATGATGTCTCAGGCATGAGCCAGACTCCAAATGCGTTCGGCTCAATTGGGAGCACCACAAAATATTTGTCACACGATTTGGGCCCACTACGCCGGGACTAGTAGGGCTGACGGTATCGACGTACTTCAGCAACAGATCTTGATTGATAGTGAAATTGCGATTCCATATATGTAATCATACACTGTCATTATCATAGTATGAATGGGATGAGATCTCTTATCCCACGACTTCACTTTTGCCCAGGCTTACCCGGTAGAATCCTTCGGCTTTACCTTTGCCCGCATCCCTAGCGCGTAATCTCGTTTAGGGGCCTTATTACGTAGGTGCCTAGGCAGCTTAGAAAGCGGGAATTTCCAGCGACCGAGGCCTAAAGAATGCTCCTCGATACAACTCCATTTATGCTTAAGTCCTAGTCGTCGCTTGTCCAACACCACTTGTGATACCAACGTCAAAGATCCGCTCTGCTAGTCTAATTGAGGACATTCGTGTCATTGGCATCAACTATCACATCGGCTGAAAGGCAGAGAAAGAATTGCCCCCAAGATGGAGCTCAAGTTCAAACTGAAGGAGACACCAAGGCTGGAGCCTCGCCGAACCCAGCAGACTTCCAAACCATCCAGCCTAGCATTCATAAACGTCGGCAACCCAACACAGTCCAAAGATAAGGCAACACTACGCAAAGTCCGTCGCCATGTAATGAAAGATATCGGAAGATCAAGAAGATCAGGTCAGACCCAGAAACCGGATCTGGCCGTAACCAAGCCGATGGACCAATTCGTGCCTATGCCGACCCATTGGGGGGATGTGCAAGTTTGCGTAAGCTTCAAGCAGCTCATTCAGACTATGGACATGGTATCTGAAGGAGTGGTATCTTTAGCAGTGGTCGATCCGACACTCAGGTCATGGCAAAAGATTAGTCAGAGAGCTGACGACCCTCCGTCTTTGAGGGAGATTCAGAAGTATACCGAGTCTCTCAGCCTGGTGCGCAGGTCTATTCTTCCAAGAAATGAAACCAGTCAGGACGGGGTCATTGGAACCATTATATGTCTAGCAGTTTTTGATGCAAGAGTCGGCAATCTTGATTCATGGAAGATGCATATGTTGGGTCTACAAAGACTGCTTAGCCCAATTGGTGGATTCCACTTTCTGCAAACTCATGCCTCTCTGCGTCTGTCTCTACTTCTGTAAGTCTGCTAGAACATCCGCGATTTCACCGTCTGACCATAATATGCAGTGCCGATGTTTTGGGCTCGTTAAAGCAAGATTCTGTGCCGATATTTCCTCTACTTGATCCTTATCCAAAGCCAAAAACACTTACGTCACCAGTCATCACAAGGATACTGGCGTCTCTTGAAGAACTTGACCCGGTTAATCGAACGCCGATTACTGTCATCAGGGATGCCCTCTCTCTTGTAGCCTTGCTTGACGAGGTCCTAAGAAGGCAGTTTACAGATGATGCAACGGTCTCAGACCTCATCCTTCCTCTTTGCACCATCGATCATCAAGTACTCTCATTACAAAGGTGGGACTTTGTCACGGGAGAGTGCACTGCACCCAATATCTGGGCGTTGGCAGAGTTGGTGCGCACTGCAGCCATCTCGATAGTGGCAATGGTAGTGTCGCAGACTTCTGGTGACGTGGCGTACATAATGGGGCGTCGCGAGAGCCCATTTCAGTACCTCATGTCACAAATCAATGACAGTTTCTGGGTTGGAAAATTGAAGCTGAGGTTGTGGGCGCTGGTAGTTCAACTATGCATGTCAGCGGGCTTTTCAAGGCTATGGTACTTGGATCAGATTATTCACACGATGGAACTGATGGGTCTGAGATCATGGGATGAGTTGATGACTTGTTTACGACAGGTTGTGTGGATTGAGGATATTGCCCCGTTGGAAATGAGACACCTTCAGTTGGACATTGAGAAGCTATCATCATAGACATATAAATGTTCTTATCATAGATATGTTAAAAGCTGAAAGTACTAATAGGTCACTCCGCCACTGGTACCAATATACTGTCCTGTGATCCATCTCGACTTCTCATTCACCAACAAAAGTACCGCATCGCCGATATCAGCAGTCGTACCAGCCCTGTCTGCGGCCCGAGTTAGAGAGATCTCCTCTCTAGTCAGCTCCTCTTCCATTCCTTCGGGGTATATGTCTGTAATGACAGGACCTGGTGCGACAGAGTTGACAGTAATGCCTTTGCTGCGACCAAGCTACAATGTAAACGATTAGCTGCTGAGACATGTAGACACCCGGTGATAGTGCCAAAGTCTTACCTCGCCAGCCCAGCTCCATGTCAAACTATCCAACGCGGCCTTGGAAGCGGCGTATGTGGAAACGTGACCACTTCCTCTCTTTGAGTTGGTGGAGCTAACGTTGACGATCCGACCACCAGGTGGCATGTGGGCAATAGTGTAATGGACCATGTAAAAAGCACCGAGGACGTTGAGTTGGAAGGTCTTTGTCAGTTCTTCTACATTGGGCTGCTGAGTGATGGGGCAGAAGTGTGCAATGCCTGCGTTGTTTACTGTTGCGCACGAGGTTAGTTGCATGTCGGAAGTTGCAAGCTGAGGTTTCTTACCCAGAATGTCGATGTGGTCTACTCCAAATCCTTCGAGGGTCTTGTTGACGAGAAGTTGAGAGCCCTCGATAGTATCAACTGAGGCCTGTACCGCGATGGCTTTACCGCCTGCTTCGCGTAGGAGGTTGCAAACATTTTCAGCTCGCTCCTTGGTTGAGTCAGAGACGTAGTTGACCGTCACCCAGGCACCGTTTCGAGCAAGAGCAAGAGCAATACCGGCACCTATTCCATTTTCACGACCTGAGCCCGTAACGATGGCAACTTTGCCTTCAAGATTGAGAGTGTCGGCCATGATGGTGAATATCAAGAATGTCGATCGTAATTCAGAACAAAAATACTAAGTGAGTGTTCGCTCTATATATGTCAAACGTAAGCTAAGCCTATACCCACACGATAAATACGTAAGACAAGAGAATATCTTACGTGCAATGCATAATCATGTACTTACCTATGATACCCTAGGCTGATCAGAACAAGGGTGATGAGCTGAGGATGACGATAATGGTAAGACAGCAACTTTGATGAACCTCGGCCGCCTTTTATATTCAACCGCAGTAATGGTTTCTTCTCCCAACAGTTCCAAATTTCGTCCGAATTCAAGGACGAAGATTTGGTCCGGAGACCGAGATATCAAGAAGAAAATTCCGAACGCCAATCACCGCATGATAAAAAGATGTTGTGAGTTCCACTGGTCGTGCAATTTACCGCTGACTTATCTGTTGAGCTCGAAATTGCCTATTTAGGAAAATGGTGTTGACCCTGTGGAACAGCCTAACAGTAAGCTAGAAATCAAGGTGGAGCATCCAGCAGGCGCAGACCATGAGCAAGACTCGGGCCCCAATAGTTTAAGGGATGATTTGCATTGACATGAATAAGCAGGTTATTTTTCTTCCCAACAGAATGAGGCTCTACTCAACTGGTTGCTGCTAGAGACACGCTGTTTCTTGTTGTTGCCTCCGCCTACTGGCAAAAAGGTACCTTCACAGACGGGCCATCAATTGATCCACTCTGACGGACAGCCAGGCTAAAAAGGATGCAATGAGGCACACCCGAATCGAACGGATAACCTTCAGGAATCACCTCACTCTAATTTGAGCTGGAATCTGACGCGCTACCAATTGCGCCAGCGCCCCATTACTGGACATGTTTCACCCATCACCATATTGCTCTTCATGAAGCTGATTGTTTCGTCGTTTACCGCTTCTTGAGCAGACTTGCATGGGAGGTTCATGTACTCGGCGGGTACTCTGTGTGCTATTGCTAAGCTAAGACTTTAACTGACTCTCGTCAAATTCGACAAAAGGCATGCGCCTCGTCAGCAACGGACTGTCATTGCTGATCTTGCTCCAGTTGTGAGCATGTAGACACGCCTGTCTTGAAACTAGAACAGCGGGACGAGTCCTCGTAACGACTGACTTCTCATATTCATCCAACGCTGGTCTCAGGCCTGCGAAATCGCAGCCACCTTGCAGAACTGGAGCGAGTTCTTTGACAAGATCCTGAACATCCAAAATAACATGATTGGCACCCTCGCCTCGGTCTGAACTGTCAATCTACAGTTTTGTGGTTGGAGGAAGTGATGTACTTACACATGGCCATGGCGTGAAGAGCGTCGCCCATGAGAACGGCTCGACCACTTGTCTGGAAATCAGCAGGTGGTGGCAAATCCTGAATTTTAAGACCCTTTATATCAGAGTCCACCGTGACACCCAGCGCAAGAGTCCTCCAAGGCTCAGCCCAAGTCTTAGCAAAGTCGTGGATCAAATTGCGTTGCCCCTCAGCTGTCTCAGGAATCTCAATTGGATTGTCGCGACCGAAGAAGCCCGCGCGATAAGGCCAAGAGACGCACATCTGTAAGACATACGGGTGAGAGTCGTCTGAGTGATTGCCGGGAGCATCAAGCACTACGAGGGATGAGTTTCATCAGAAATAATACTTCGATGGAACTTACTGCTCAAGAACACAAACAGACTCTCTGTAGAGTGAGTGCTGTGCATGAAGAAAGGGTCTCGGTTTCGGACAGGCTTCGCTTGGTCAGGTGTCAGATTTAACTTGACACCGAGCATTCGGACTGGTATATCGTGCAGGGTCATATCAGGAAAGAGTGTGCGTCGAACTCGTGAGTGACTACCATCGCACGCTACCAGGAGGCGCCCCGTCGCCGAGGTTCCATCTTCAAATGTGGCAGTGGTGATCTCATCAGAAGAATTGACGTCTTTCAGGGTCTTGTTCCACTATATCGCCATTGTCAAATCAGTTCACTACCAACAAGAATAGCTAGGGCTTACCTCAACATCAATACCCGTGGCAAGCAAGCCCCGGAGACCCTGCCGAGTCACTCGAACTCGACTGGCCTCGGGCGCTTTAGGCGTAGAAGCTTTTAATTCCCCGGTGCTAAGGTCGAAGAACGGAAAGGTGGAAGAGAATCCCTGTTTGACAGCCTCCCGGTCAACATATGCTTCTGGAAGGCGATTGAAGATATCCTTTGGAAGAAGAGATTGCAAGGCAGGAAGGGACCAATTCAAGGTGAGACCCCATCCTGCACCACGGGTTTCAAGATCTGCATCACGTTCAAATACCCTGACGGGGACTCCATGCTGTGTAAGGTTTTGTGCAAGGAGCAGGCCACTGATACCAGCGCCTATAATAAGGACAGGTTGATTCGCCATGGTGAGTGTCTGGACCGTCGCGTGTGATTAACGACTTGGCGATCCCAGTAATTATAAACTCTAGAAAATCCTTTCTGCTCTCGCTCATGCAGGAGAAATCCTTACTGTTGGTTGGACCCTGGGTATGAGCCGACAAAGCAATTCCTCCGTCTCGGTTAGCATGGATTGATCGGATCACTGGGATTTTCAAAACGGGCCGGAGGGGGTCGGGGAGCTCGGGTGCCGAGCAAGGGTAAGACCTGGCAGTTGAAAGGCCCTGGTAAAGTACAGGGGTTTCGGAGAATAGGCTAATATTATGGGATGGGTCGGGAGTTTAACTTTTGGAGTTCATTCATGTGAAGAAATTGTTTGATTGCAAGTACTCGGCCAGAGCCGGTTTGTGTGGGATAAGCTAGACTTGTACGGGCAACTGGTTAATGGTGCATGCCATTTGACCCCAGGCTGTCGTTATTTGACTTGGCCTGATCCACCTCGACAGTGTACGTGACTGATTTGACGATGCCACCGTGGTTCAGAATGTTTTCCTGAGATCCAGTCCCAGAATCATTCTCGACCGAGGTAAAGATTGACGGCTCCCTCTTTCCTGTATGGCTCAGGTCTTTGAGTTTATATCCATTACTCCTCAATCCTTTGCTTCGGCTTGGAGTGTTGTGACTCGAAGGTTTCGATCGGTATTGTCTAGCGCGTTTAATGAAGATTGGTGCTAAGAACGGGAGCGATGACACAATATTCTGTCGGCAGTTAGAGTAGGTCAACATAAGACATCAATTGCGGGCGGCACTTACCCCGACATTGAACTCAATTGTGCCCCAAAGGACCAGCATAGTTGAATTGCCGTCTTTCGGATCTTGGATACGGTCAATCTGGCGATACCTCTGGATTGAACAGATTGTGGTGAAGATGCCCAGAGTAAAGATAGCGATGAGACCGATTTTCTTTGCAAGTTTAATCTCAAGCTTAAGCAATACTGGAATGGGGAGGACAGCGACAACAATATCAGCGACAATTGTGACTACAGCGTAGCCAGTGAACGATGGTCCTGGTGGAAGACATTTTCCCTCCTTGAGGGGGTTCCAAGATCTATCGACCTGCAAGAGTCAGCCACCATCTTACAGTGTTCTGCAGGGAGACTTACCGGGCTACAGGCAAACACAAGTGCAAGTGTGCAACCCAAATGGGACATGAATACCAGCGCAATGGTAATCCAGATCACAGTACGATACGTCTTATTGTCCGTGCCACGTAAGAGCCGCAGGTAGCTAATCAGCAAGGCAATCTTGAAGAAGCTTATTCCCAGCTGGTAAAAAGGGCGACCTGCAAAATTGATTCGTGTATATGGAATGAGATTCTCTTTGGGTCGGTCGGGGATGGGAAGGCCAAGGCCATATCGTGTCTCTGTGTCTCGGTCAGTAGATGTGCGAGATGGTGGGTGACCAGCTGGACGTACGCGCGATGCAGATGCACGAGTAAATCAGAGCAAACAGCATAGACAAGCCTGACATCCAGTCATCGCCTGCCATGCCCCGAGCTTTCCATCTGATGTACAGTCGAGCAGTGACAATTGACAGTGAGAGAATGGTCAAAACAATAGTGATCGCTATAATCATAGGATATTGCGACGAGGCGTCGACCTCTGGGGAGGCATTCAATACCCAGCCCATTTTGACGGTCGGATTTCGAGTAACAATTGATGGAAAGCAAAGAACAGCTACGTATTGCTGAGACGAACAGTTGTATTAATTAATCTACTCTCGGCATTCGTCTTTGAGGCGACTGGCACCCTCAGCTTTCATCTCAACATCAACAGAGGCACAGCCTGCAAGATTCTCACACGTAAAACACATCATCACCTGCCGGAATAAGAAAAGGAGTCAATGCCTAAAAATTAACAAATCCCATTGTTCCCCTTCATGTTTGCTGCGCCGCGTCTCATACAGCAAACCCAGACGATACCATGTGATTTGTCCTCTCAGCATTAACGATGAGCAATTTCATTGCTTTTTTCTACTTGGGATCAATCGAATCACTCTCGCTTGCAAGATGCTGTTGCATTGTTGTGTTGTTCGTACCCTTGTTCGTGCAGATTCCTGACAAGGGTACAACCAACAGAACAATGAAAATGTGTCGTGCAGGGGGACTTTTTGTGTGTGAACCCTTGTGCTGTGCTTCGTATCGACCCAATTAGATTTACGGTTGTCATGTAGATTGCTTTGCGGCGTAGGAAGGGATTTGCCGGGGATGTCGGAATGGTTTCAAATTCGGCTGTGCAGCCGATGAGACAACTTCATGTGCTTGTTGTCTCTGCTGTGTTTGCTACATTGCTCCAGTTTAATTATCTGCAGCTTCATCCATCTGCAAACATTCTTTTCTCCTTCCTAATTGCTGTTCTTAATATCTTGTTTGCTCGCTGTTTTCTCCTTCTTTCTTCTCCCATACCTTTCTTTTTCCCCATCGCGTCTCGCCATTGGCTTCGCTGTTCAAGATGTCTCAGCCGAGTACTCCTACCAAGGAGGAACCTCAAGTTACACTCTCTTCCGAAAAAGGCTCTGGAAATGTCGATACTGCGTGGAAGTTCCTCGACCAGAACCGTGATGCTGCTGGTGCTTCTGAAGATGTTGACATCGACAAGATGAGACGCAAGATTGACTGGCACATTGTTCCTCTCATGTTCTGCTGCTACACCATGCAATTCCTCGACAAGGTCATCCTAAACGTAAGTGCACTCACCCACTCCACTCTTCAAACTCTATCTAACTATCATCGTTACAGTACTCCGCCGTCATGGGTATCCATCAAGATCTCAAACTCCAAGGAAACGACTTCTCCAACGTCGCAACCTTCCTATTCGTCGGTCTTCTCTGCTTCGAGATCCCCAACAGTCGGTGCCCCTCCCCGTCTCGATGATCACAATTAACAAAGCTTAGTTTACTTCCTCCAGATGGTCCCTGCTGGCAAGTGGCTGGGAGCCAACGTCGTAGCCTGGGGTATCGCTACAGCCTGTGGTGCTGCGGCGCATAACTACCAGACCCTTCTCGTGTCGCGAATCTTCCTAGGTATCTTCGAGGCCACCATCGGACCATCCCTGATGTTGATCAGCAGTCAATGGTACACCAAGTCTGAGCAGGCTCCTCGCTTCTCCTTCTGGTATCTTGGTCTCGGTCTAGGTCAGATCATTGGTGGTGCCGTCTCCCATGCGTTTCAGCATATCGGGCCTGGCGCTGCCCTTGCTGGGTGGCGTATCATGTTCATCACCCTTGGTCTGATTACTGTTCTAATTGGTTTGGCCACACTTATCTTCCTTCCTGATACGCCGATGAAGGCCAAGTGGCTGTCTAGCAGTGAGAAGGTTGCGCTGCTGAAGCATGTGAGCGTTAACCAAACTGGTATTGAGAGCAGGAAGTTCCGTCCCAAGGAGATTGTCGAGGCTCTATGCGATCCTCAGTTATATCTAATGCTTCTCTCTGTCGTTCTTGTAAGTCTTAACTGCCAACACCTCGACGTCCATCACTAACAAGAGATGTAGCTCTCGGTATCGTCTGGTGTGGTCACTACCTACTCCGCTACTCTTATCCGCAATCTTGGCTATGATCCCAAGAGGGCTGCTCTGATGAATATGCCATCTGGTGTTGTGAGCATCTTCTTCACTTTAGCTGTTGGATTTGGTATTCGCCATAAATCTCATCGTTGGGCATGGATCATTGCTTGTATTATCCCTGCGTAAGTCTCCTTATTAATGATCATGGCCCTTCACTAACATAGTACCAGCATCATCGGCGGTGCCCTCATGTCGTTCCTCCCTGCTACAAACAAGGCTGGTTGCCTCGTGGGTATCTACCTTGTCAACGCCGTCGTTGCCCCTCTCACCATCTTCTACAACGTGAGTGACTACCATGCCCATGATGACCCAATCACTAACAATCTTTAGTGGACAGCCGCCAACTTCGGCGGTGCTACCAAGCGAGCTTTCGCCGCTGCTATCGTCAGTGGTTCATTCTCACTTGGTAACATCATTGGACCCCAAACTTTCCAAGCCAAGGACGCTCCGGACTTTAGACCAGCAAAGCTCGCCGTCATGGGCACTCAAGCCGGATGTGCTCTCACCACCTTTACACTTTTCATGTACTACGTCTGGGCGAACAAGAGACGTGATGATCGCACTAAGCAGGTCGAGGACGCTTACATGTCTCCTGAGGTGTGGTCAACGATGACGGATAAGGAGAACAAGCATTTCCGCTACACGTATTAGATGGCATTGGGAGTGCGTTCGTCCTGGTACCGGACAGAGATTCAAAATCTTTTCCTTAAAGCAATCTCCGAGAGTATAGCTGCACAATACTTAGACTGGCGAATACGGGCAAGACAACAATACTAGATATATACGTCTCGGTTTTCAGACACAGCACTAGATCCGAAAGAATATCCTATGAGGTTTAGACCGCAAAAACAATGCAGCCTAAGAGCAGACCTAAACTTAGGTCAAGTATGCAAATTTCGTCCCTTATGCTCCCAGCAGGTAAACTGCTCCTCAAGTGCCAAGTTCTATTCGACGTCTGTCAGGCGCAGCGAGGCATAGTTCATCGATACCTACGAGAGGGACGCATTGATACAAGAGCCAAACGCTTTCCCGAACTATCAACTAACCAAAGCACAAGCGGGTGATGAGAACAAGATTGCGTTGTGTTTATTGGTTATGTTGATTTGAAGTGTACGACTTGAAAACTAACGTTCAAAAAAGCTCAAATGGACAAGATTGGAGCAGGACAAAATACGCCAAAAGTTCTCACAACTGAAGAAATCGGAATCTTTGTGTCAATCCTTCTGAAGCCCTTCTGAAATCCTGATTAGGACTCCATTCCTTTAGGTATCAAATCCCCATCCAACCTGATCAGTCGCCACAGCTGCAAACTGCATCAGACTTCTCGCTCCATTCGCGGCTGTGAATCGACCACCCTGGAAAGCAGCAGAAGCGGCACTCATAGCAGCCCTTGCATTAACCGGGTTATCACTCGCGTTGGCATCATCTCTCGCCAGCACCTCATTGAGGAAGGCATCTCCTGCCAGTCCCTGATACCGATCCAAGCAGAGCTTCTTGATCGCAGGACCATACATATTCAGCCACTGCTGCTCGCTGACAGTTGTGTAGATCTTGCCACCGTCCGGACCAATTTTGGAGAATGGCCATTGTACTTGGACAACTTGGTATCGCTTTGTCATAAAGAAGAGCACTGGCCATGAGAAGATCCAGAGGAATGTGAGATAGAAGATCCAGCAGATCCAACGGGTGAGTCGCCAGTCATTGAGGCGACTGGAAGAGTAAATATCAACGGCTCTGTCGGCGACAGGGAATTCAATCGAAATGTGCCCCTTGTAGTTGGTGGATCTGATCATCCCGGAAAGACGATCTCGGAGGACTTCTGTTTCCAGACCACTGACGGTGCGAGAAAGGCGGAATCTGAGACAACGTTAGAAGATACATACAGCAGCACGAGAACGATATGCGTACACTTTAGTACCTGTAGCTTTAGCGCAGTACCGATGACACCATTCCTTAAGACTAGGCTTATCATGCCCAACCTCAATATCACCTTTGGCTCCCTTCTGCCTCTTCTTAAGAACAGTACCACGGTACGTCTTTTGCCCAGGCTCAGCAGTAGTAAGCTTGGTGGAATGAAAGGTGTTGGGAACGAAATTAGGCCATAGATAATTTTGCAAATTGACCATGATTTTGAAATCAGTCACTTGCTCACGCTTGGTCTTTCCATCGTTGTCTCGCTTGCTTTCCGAATGCGTTCCTGTGATGTGAATATATGGTGAAGGCGGATACTTGGCCATCAGCCGAACCCACTCTTCCAAAAACTGGGGATCAGCGTCGGAACGCGTATCCTGGACGTGAACGACCTCGTTTCCGATAGTTGTGCGTTTTTGGAAAGCGCGCTTCGAGTTAAATGCGAAATGGCTGTCGGGTGTGGTGACGCCGGTGAGGAATTCACCCTCATAGTTTAAAATTCCTCCAGCACCAACTGGAAGGTTTGGTGCGGGTGTGCTGACAAGGGTTTCAGTGACGGCGTCGTCGTAAGATGGAAGTAGAGCATCTCCTGTATCAAGAACATCTTCATCTAGGGCGTCGGCGTATGAAGGTTCCCCGACGGTTGTGTGGAGAGACACAGCGTCTGGGTCGTCCGAGTAGGGGCGGGGGCCAGGTGATGGAGGCTTTCCCATTGTCGCTGAAATATTCTGAACGTTTCTGTTGAATCAAAGAGAGGCGCGGTCCAGAGTCAGTGCGATGTTCAAATACTCTCAATCGACCGTGGCGTTGGAAGTTCAGATTTAGGCAACGATGGATGTCTTGGGGAAAGAATCAAGGCGCGCTCAGGCCATAATCAAGCCATGACGGATTCAGTAATCGCCGGTCCATTCTTTCAGGGGCGAGTGAGATCTAGCCAATAGACGACTATGGCTCTGAGACTAAGAAGTAAGCGCTAAGCTGACTTCGACTTAGATCGTCTTGGACTTATCTTATCTTGTATCGATATCTTATCTGCTATCTTTACTCTAGGGTACGTTCGACACAATTAGTACTAAGATTATGAAGTTCCTGTCTCAAATGATACAGGCAAGCTCAACGCGGGGCGATTCTCTAGTTCCTTCGTATGCGATATCAGTCATGCTCACTGAAATATACCTACATAATTGAATTTTCGATGTATTCATCTGTGGAAGTCCACTTCAAAGTTCATGCCCGAGTTGTTGTCCCAAAACTCTTCCACAGCAACGGAATAACGAACGCAGAGAGAAAAAGGGTTAGACCCAAGACCATCCTCTGGAGGCAACGCAATGGTGATAACAAATTTGTCATTTTTTTCCCTTCCCATGTGACTGGAGGTGCGGTAATATCGACCAGGCGTTTGTGAAATTGTTTTCCAATAGTCTCTGGTGTACCGACAAACGACGCGCTTCTCGTATGCTAGGTCAGCCACAACGACAAATATGACCAAGATATTTCGGCGACTGGAGAAGAAGACTCTCTGAAGCCTTACGGGCATGTCATTGCGCGTTGCATCGAGACAGGGAAAGTTGGGTGTTGATATGTTCCACTCAGCCTCCCGTGTGATAGGTGTTTCTGCTCTTACATTATGTACAGATGGTTTGTCTGCGACAGAACGAGGGGATGTGGCAACCATACTTGGTTGGTCAGCTTTGAGGAAGAAACAGATACGTTCTAAGTCCTGATCAAAGTGAACGGTTTTGGGTACTGGTAGCGTAGTGTCGGTGACTCCAGGATCAGGCTTTTGCGAGATCAAAAAAGATCTTTGTCGTAACGCCCCTTTCTTCTTTTGCGTATTCCATTTGCCGGACTTGTGCGGCGAAGAGTAATAAAGATTCGAAACAGGGAATTGTTTTCTCATCCCATCCTCATCTGGATGATTTAACAACAGTCCCTGAGATCTGAGTTGTAGAATGCGCGTGGTGAATTGCTTGAGCCCCGCTGTGATTGTGGCGCGTTTGCCAGAAGCAGTAGATAGATCGATCTCTGGTGCAAGAGATTGAGCGCCCGCGGATACAACTCCACGGTGTGTCTGGGCCAGATGCCCAGAACACAGCGTAGCTGCGTCACTACTGGGAGCGACAAAGCTAGTATTCATGGTCTTTCGCTCTAGAGAAATGAATGTCGTACCAGATAATCTTTCGGAAGGTCGAAGTATCTGGAATAACCCTTGCAGTTGTTCATAGGTTCGTTTTGCGCAATAAGAGCCACAGGAGGAGGCCCAAGATAATCAATGTCATCAGTTTATCACAGTAAAGAGGATGTACAAAGAGAAGGATTTTGCAATCTGCATCTGGAGATAAATAAACGGGGACGATTTAGGTTCAGGGGTTCCATCCATGGCCCGCTTACCCTTAGTTACATTTGTGACTAGGTCATGACACGAGCCGTCATTAGGGGCCATTGGTAGTATCATCCTGTCTTCAAATATATGGCAGGTCGATGAATTGAGTTTCTGAAATCTGCTGATGCAAGATTGAATGATGCATAAATTTCACTATTATTACGCCCGATTTCGCATTTACATATTTCCTAACAGAGGTAAGACAATGCGACTAAGTTTACGTTGATATAATAGTGACGTAACTCGGTAAAATGTTAGGCTTGATGCATGATCTGAGGTCAAAAGTACTGTCTAGTTAAGGTTTTTCCGAGCCGCAAGTGCCGAGGCATACATGTAAAAGCAACACAATAATAAGAATGGTACTTGCGAAGGAGATTATAGAGACCTACAAGATGCATGATAGGAGCGTAATGATTGCCAGCGCGACGACGCAGTCCACCTTTCTTTGCATTGGACTCGGCCTGGTTGCCGTTCTCTGAAGAGTAAGTGATTGCATCACGTGGTTATAGTGATTAGGAACAACGTCGTTTTTGATTTCAATGGCTGCAGAAGTGTCGGCCAAAAGGTGCTGGGACGAATCATAGAAAACTATGGAAGGGAAACGTAGAGTTTGGGCGATAGCACGAGATAATAAACCAAGTTGATCAACTGAACTAACGTACGGACGGGTTTATTACTCTTACTACCTGGAATAAGGTGTTGGTGTTCCCAGCTCTCCCCACGTGGATGGTCAACAGGATAAATATTCTTTGAGACTTATGGCAACAACAAAAAGCATTCGAAGTGGTGGTCTGAGCTCGCCTAAGGTGACCAGGTCATTGCGTCCTTTATGCCCCCAGTAGACAACCTCTTTCTGACGTCACCTCACTTGACTTCTAACCTAAGAGCATCATACTGAACATATAGCGTGTCAGGCAGAAGTGCCGTCTCAATACTCGAAGCATTGAAAGGCAAACTCAGCACAAACTCATTCCTGCCCTGCTTTAAGTTCGAAGCAGGAAACTGGAACTTATGCTCAATATTCTGACACGCAACAGCGCTGCGAACAGCACAAGAGCCACTTCTCCAGTATGGGATGACCCAAGTATCTTCGTAACCGCCATTCACGCGGACCGTCCAGGGCAGGTTGGAGTTGAAGCGGTCATTGACGGGTGTCCATTTCGCGTTGCCGTTTCCTGTTCGCGATCCAGCAATTTGGACAGTGAAAGTGGCCATTTTGGAATTCTTGAGTTGTGACTTGGTCAGGTCGAACGTGATAGTCCAGTTGTTGACGTTATCGTAGTAGTTCTCTGAGCGAAGATGGTTTCCCTTGGCGGCGAAGAAAGACCAGTGGACGTAGTTAAGATCTTTCGCTTCGTCATCCTTTCCGACGTGGAAGTTTACTCCCTTAGGGAAATCCTCTTCGAAGTCATATTTCCCCCAGTAGATGCGGTATTGCTCGGGCTCAAGAGGCTTGGAAGTATCAGGGGCATAGCCGTGGAGGTATTCGCCCGAGGACTTATCCGGAGTGCCGATACGCCAGAGCTCTTTACCAGCACTTTCCTCCTTCCATGTGAAGGTGCCCTTGTTATGCGACTTGGAGATCTTGATGTCGTCCTTGATAAACCATCCGAAGATTCCGTCAGCATAGATAGTCACTCGGTAAGTCCCCTCGGCAACCTGCGGAATGCTGTATTTGCCAGAACTATCAATCTCAGCCCAGTATTGCAGCGATTTGGTGTTGAACACGTTAAGTTGAAAATCCTGCTTATTTTCTGAAAGAACGACGATCGGCTTTTTCGCATTTTTGGGAAGATTTACTTTGCCGCTGAACGTGGTTCTCTTCGTTGAGGGAACAAAGTTGGGAACATGGCTGGCGATGCTATCATAGAACTTGGAATTCCAAGTAGGGTCGGCGTACTTGGCGGCATCAGCCCTCAATTCCGCAAGGCTTGTGTCTTTGTCGCCTTTGTTGAAGTAGTAAAACTGGGGGCCCCATGTTCTGTCAAAACCATGGGTGATGTTTGGCATAGGAGCACCATGATGACCAGAAACCATGTAGTTATAGACGATGCCATCGACAACCAGGTCAGAATGTAGAGGGCCACCATAGTATGTCTCGCGCGTGTTGTGCACGAGCCAAGAACCGAATGTACTGCCATCGTCACTGGTAGAGCCATCACTGAACTCTCCATGAACATCATGGTTGCGCCAGCTTTCAGAAAGACTGTACTTGGTCCAGTAGTCGGAGTATTGCTTTACATAGGGGTCGTTGGCCTTGTCGCCGACGTACCATGTCGCATCCTGAACGGTCAGAGCTCCAGCAGCGTCAGGGAGAGGTCCATAGTTGCCGTCGCTGGTGGAGAAGTGAGTCCAAAGCTTGGTATTTGGACGAAACAATGTCCTAAGTTCTCCCAAATCGCGCAAGAATGGCTTAGATGGGTTAAAATATGTAAGCCGAGTGAAGGCATGTAGACCCGTTTCTTCACCACGAAGGAAGAAGTACTGCGACAAGGTCTGATTGGTCGCCTGGAAGGTATCGCTCATAATAATTCCTGCATATTTTGTTCCAGTAGAGTCGGTCCCTTTGACGAGACGAAGCTGGGCAGTATTGCCTGGAGTCCAGAACCCGCTTGGTGTACAAGAACAGTCCAGATAAGGTCCCTTGCCGGTATTTCCACTGACTGGGCCGAGGAGGTCCTGGTCGTCGAGTCTAACATCGATGATATGTCCATTGGACTTGGCAAGGACTACGGCGAATCGATCATTGGAAAGAGAGATATGGGTGGAGTTCTCTGCGGTATTCAAATCGGCCAATGCACGGCTCATTAGCCCAGCGGCTAATGCCAATCGCTTGAGGCTGGAGACTAGCATGATGGGTATTCGAGTAGCTTCTACTTCAAGATGTAACAAGTCGAGACAAATGGGGCTTTTAACGTCAAAACCCTTAGTCGGCTTTGTCTATGCCGAGCTCTTCGGTCACAGATGTTCCGAATGATGCCTCATAGGGCGCTTATGAAAACCGGATCATTTAGCCGGTCAAGTTATATGGAGATAAACGCGGGGAAGACAAGGGTTGTGCAAGCGGATTCAGTCATGTGCATGCGCTGTAAACGTTAGGCGACTAAAATAAAACAATTCAAATACTAGTAAATATGAACAAGGGATTTCGTCTCTCGTGTTCTTCCTGGCTTCTCTTCCGCCACCCTCGTAATACTATGTGCGAGACGAGCGGCTATAGTTCCCATTGGTGCATTTCTGGAAGTAATTGATGCGGACCTGCATATGTGTGTAATGTCCCTAACGTCGATTACTGCATCTGCGTCTAGCAGCTTCCTTCTTGGTACAACGGTCATGCACTTCTCTGATTGTATCCTGAGTAGGGAAATAGGCAAAGGAAAGGTCCACAGGCAATTCAATATCGTCGAGGTACATGGTAGTACCGGACAGTCACAGTATTAAATGATCAAAACGGAGGCCAAGATGTGACCAAGCTGTCGGCGGCGACGATGGCAATGCAACCTGAGTGAGCATTGGAGTCTTAGTGCTTCAAAACTGTAAGTCAAGATGGAAACTTTGTTATCAGGATTACAATGTAAACTAATCAAGGTATTTCGGAGGAGCGAGTCCTGCGGAGTACACGGATAAAACACAGGTAGATTGCCATATTCCCAGTGCCTCAAACCTTTTTATCTCCTCTTCGAACGAATCATATACCGTCAACGACCGCAGAAAAGCATGAGTCAAAGGGGAAGAGATTCTAATACACTGACTTCCGTCTGGGCCGACAGAGCGGTTGATATTGGCGGCTGTGGCTCAAAACCCCCCCACCATATTCGTCAGATCCCACATGTAGAAATTGAGATACTCGAATAGTAAAGGCAGCCATTTCTAGAAGCTTCCTATTTGAGAATACTGTGAACGTGGTCAAGTTTCACAAGCCCGTATGTACACAGAGTTCAGCCTCATATGTTGACACGTAAAAGTCGTCAAAGAAGAAATATCAAGTAATGTGTTATGCTTTGTTCACCGCAGGACTTCCTAAATCACGCTCAGAGAATCAGAAAAAAAAAAAAAAGAAAATTCATACTCTACATATATCACATGGTCTCTAATCTTATTATTCATATACTAACTTGCTGGATGAATTGTGGTAGAAACTCTTATGATTTAAGTTCAATTACCCCCCTCATAAATAACTGAACTCTGTTGCGGAGGGAAGGAGTTTTAAATGTGAAGATAAGCGTGAGACCCCCAGGCCAGTTCTTTTTCAATTATTCATCTTGTAACCCGTCAACGCCCTTTCCATTCTCGCTATATATTCTTGGAATAGCGGATCCTCAAAGCTGTATTCAACAAAGCACCGCATTTCACACGCACCATGGACCCCTTCCATGGCCTCCCCACGTTGGCTCTAGACGAGGTCCTTTTCCAGCTCGGGGATGCCATAAGCATCACGCAGTTGACAAGAGCATCACCATCGATGTTGTCACACTGGGGTCAGTACGGACGAGGTATCACTTGCCGCATTGTCAAAGATATTCTCTCTGTGGACAACTCTAAATGTCTGATGGACGATGCCTTGCGAATCCTGGATATCCAGAATGCACCCATGGCTAGGGAGTACTACAGTCAGGTGAAATTCATGGAGCCGAGGAAGGTGAAGCGTACGAAAACACACTGGCCACTCTTCTTGCTATTGTCTCGGTTGATCAGTTTCATTGTTGACTTTGTTTCCAAGGCGGCGAGTCCCTACTTACCAAGGGCTTACCTTGGCATTCCTGACTTTATGGGCAGAGGAAGCTATTTCAAAGGAAAGCATTTAGGTAACTCGAGGATTGAATTCGCAAACTTGACGACCTCTGAACGATACCGGTTTCTGCGCGCCTTCCTCAGATATGAGCTGATTTGTAATATTTATCATCCCGCGGCTTGGAACATGTATGAGAAACAGGGCATGTACGCCAAAGTTATGTCCGGCATCGGAGACCACGGAGCTATGGATCCAGCTATGCTAAACACAGTCCACGAGTACTATGAGGGTCTGTACGGAAGTGTCTTTGCGCATTGTCTGGACGCATGGGTGCCTGATCGGTCTCTGAAGGACATGTTATCATTTGACTATGGCCTACTATTTCCTGACACAGTATTTCTTGACGCGAAGGAGTATTTGAGAGACTTGGGCATCTATCACACAGAAATCGTCAGAATGCTTCCTTGTTTTGGAATAAACTTTCTCACGAAAGTGATTTGCGGTTTGAACCAGGGAGGCGACCACGCTCAGTATATCAGAAAGTTGTTTTATTTACTTTCTAGAACGCGGCCGTCTGCATATTTTCCATGGATCGATGACCAAAGACTACGCGAAAACTACATCCGATATCCAGCTTACGATCGACTACTCCAAGGACAGAACGCATATTTGTACAGAGCTGACAGGCTATCGAACGTCGACATTGCCTCATATCAAAGTGGCGGATGCGACGCACCAACTGCACGATGGCTCGAACTACACAGTCTCCAACTCCATATCTACCGACGACGGGCCTGGGGGCTTTTAGACGATGCCAGGCTCTACCCTGGAAGAGAACGTCAACTCCTTACTTTGGACGAGCTGAGTGACTTAGACAGGAGATGGGGAGAGAATGGAGAAACGGATTGGGGTCTTGAGCGTTGTCGAAGACGATCGCAGAAGTGGCATGACTACGACACATACGGAGACCTCCTAGAATGCCCGGACGAACCTTGGAACGACTGGGATGATGATGAAGAGATGCTCGTTGGCGACTTTAAACAGATGGAGAAGATCATCGACCGCCCATACATGGACGAGAAGTCAGATCTACAGTTTGCATGCCCGGCGTACCATCTCATTGGAGATGCCTCTGTCAGCCCAAGCAAGACAATATTTGGACTTGGGCTCGAGGCTTCTTACGATTTATCTTCCGATCTATCGTCTCCTCCCCCTCTCTATTCTTCTTCCCCTCCCTCAGGCCTAGATTTCGATGATGGCACTTATTATGCATAGACAAAAGTGGCTATGCTTGTACCCTGTAGTATAGTATACAAGTATACCTTGTATTTGCTACCTGGCCATTCGTGGAGGTAGTTGCACTACACACCCTCATAGGGGCGCAACGATTTGATGTGTACCTTTTGTCTCTTCGGTAGTTCGCCTCTCAATACGAGCCAAGATCAGCTCTACGGTGCATAAGAACGAAGTGTCTGTTAGCAATTTGTCCATGCTATCCTAAATACCGATACCAAGCCGCTGAGGCGCGGGACCGCGACAGTGAGAGATTTCTTGCAAGTGTGGTCTCTGTCAATATCATGCCGGCGATGAGTCATACCACCATCCTAACCACGTTTGCAACATAGAGCCATATAGGCAGGATGTTGGGAATGCCAATTATTCGAGTAAAACAATCATATATTGATATCTTAGATACGCTCTCAATCGCAATTATGGAGACCTCAAACGAACTTAAAGAGCGCGTGCGAGCATCCTATAATGACATAGCTCCCAAGCACAACGACTGGACCGAGAGACATCACAAGCTTCGTCTCAAGTATCTCGACCAACTACTCGAAATCTGCCCACAATTGACTAGCAGCATGGATACGTCAAGGAAGTCTGTTCTCGAATTAGGATGCGGTTCTGCAAGCTCATTTCCTACCGAACTCCTGGGACGCGTGACACTGGTCCAAATAAATTGGCGATTTGGAAAACGCGTTAAGTTTTGTTCAGGCGGCATGATGAGGCTGGGATTTCCACCGGCTTCCCTCATGGCTGTTGTTGCTTTGTACAGCATCATACATCTGCCACAAGACGAGCAGAAGGAAATGATCAAGCGAATTGAGAATTGGCTAGCACCACGTGGTACATTCCTAGCAACTTTCAACGCTGAAGAGGCTTCCTCGGTTGTGGACGAGAAAATGGCACGACGACAATGGATGGATGTTTTTAGAGGGGTCTTGGGCAGTTCAAACTAACCAAAACGTTGACCGAAGACATTGCACTGATCATCGAGAATGTTATTCTGGGAGTGGACGAGGAAGAGGAATTTGTCTGGCTTGTTGCCAGGAAGCCAAAGGCATAGTAACGCGACTATAGTGTCGCGCAACTAGGCGATGGTGTGAAATGGGTTACCGCTATCTAGAGTCGTTCGAGACGCACTGAGGGTTTACATGATTGAACAATACATCGACGAACAATGCATTTTACCTTGTGAGAATCAAGGCCCAAGTTCGAAGGTATGTGTGTCAAGTTACCTCGTGACTGACCGAAGAACGCCCGAGGAAGTAACTGGTCAAACCTTATCGATGATGAACATAAATCATGTGGGGGCCACCCGGGGGTGCACAAAGGTTCAGGTGATGTGCAAATGAATCTACCGACCAGCCACAACTCTTTCTCCCGACGCATCACATTGTAGTCGCAACACCTTGAAAACAAAGATACCATCGGCACTTCAGATCGGACTTTGTTCCTACCATGACTGAAGGACAATCAAGGTATGTTGGCGTCAGAGCAGCAGCCGTATATTATATAATTGCCGCGATGGAATGCCTTTAGAAACATTTGGGGGGAGGCTTAAGTGAAACGACATTGAAATCTCTTCCTTTCAAGATAACAACCATGACTCTATTCTTTTATCTGTTCTCTTACTTTTATTTCTTTTTTTTTGCCCGTTTGTACCGCTACTGACATGCGTCGTTCGATCGGTAGCTCCATCCAAGGGGGCAAATTCCTTCACGAGGTGTTCCTGCAGAAAGGTACCGATCCCTCCGAAGTTGCCAACCTGATCAAATCGACTCTCGGACATGACTACATCTCCTCGTGGTCAGATGCAGACGATGGTTTGGTTTCTGCACAGTTCAAGGCCACGCAAAACCAGATTGAGGAGGTGAAAGAACACAAGGACATTGTACGAACAATCAAAGTTGAGTTTCCTGTCCAAGATATCACCACTCCCAGCGGACGAAGACGATTTGCCGAGACCAAGTACTATATTCGTCCGATCAACGGGGAGAACTTGGACCAATGCAATGCAACTGGAACAATTCTCAAGACCATCCTTGGGGATAAGGTCAGAGCGTCCATGGTGATGGATGGCAGATTCAGCAAGTGGGCAGCAGAAATGACCGATGAACAGGCCCTCGAGGTTGAGAACCTTGACGGCATCAAATGTGTAAGGAGGCAACACAGAGGAAGACGAGGCCGTTTGCTGCCAAGTATCGTAAAACCTCCGGAACCCTCGAACCTACGAGCCCCGGAGAAGAGGGATATCACGTACGAGACGCAAAAGGCCGCCGCTACTGAATTGATTGCCATTAGTCAGCCCAGGTATTTGAAGAGGAATGTACAATCAATCTCGCTCTCTGCTGACCACCCTCTATATACAGTACAATCACAGATTTGAATGACCTCAAGGACTACGTATATGAAGGCCATGGAGGGTCAGGAAGCTTCTTATACCACATTGAGACAGGTGTGGCTTATAAGGCACAAAGCAATGTGAGCTGGAACTACCCTTCTATGGAATCAATCAGTGGCTGATGTGTCAAGGAATTCCCAAATCTTGCCCCACAGCATCTCCTCACCAAGGAGGCCGCTGAGAACCACAACGAACCATGGGTAGATGACGACGAAGAATGGCCTTCACATGGTACTTGCACCGCTGGGAAATCACTCGGAACCCAGTTTGGCGCGTCTAAGAAAGCCACCCTTGTCGTCGTCAGGATGCATGATATCATTTCTGACGAATTCGAGGAAGCGCTAGAGCTAATTCTCGCGGACATCAATGAACATCCTGAACGACGCAAAAAAAGCGTCGTCTCTACGGCCGTCGTATTTGATGGTGACTGGGAAGACTGGGTGATAGCCGACTTTCGGGGGGTGTTCGAAAGTCTGTTTGCCAAGGATATCCCTGTCGTATGCATCGCAGGGAATGATGATGATGGCGATAGCGATAGCGATGGCGTTGGTAATGATGATGATGATAATGGTAGTGGTGGTGACATGGAATTGCTGGCTAGCCCGGATGTCAATGAGTATCCCCCTCTAATGGAAGGCCCCGATCTTCCACTGATCGTCGTTGGCTCCGTCAATTCTACAGGCCATAGGTCCCCCTGGTCCAAAGGCGGCCCCCATGTTACTCTTCATGCTTTAGGCCAAGGTGTCTTGTGCCTGCCGCGAGAGGGCAACGTTCCAAAGATGGAAGATGGCACATCATATGGCAAGTACCCGCACAGCAGTTCGTCGGATGACATGAGCTAACTCCAGCTTTGCAGCTGCACCTTTAGTCGCCGGCGAGATTGCCAATCTTCTTGCATATGACACCGTCCCTTTTGATACGAGTGACGGTAACCTGGTCAAGAACCTTAAAGCCTATCTCCAGTCCGACCAAGCAAGTTGGGAGCGGGTTGATGGCATCCGCGTTCTCTGGAATGGTGTCACTCAGGAAATCAATCCCAGGGAAGCTTTTGAGTGCAATGGCGTGGGTCAAAACACTTACGTTGAGGGCGACGGCGTCACAAGCCTTATCAAAGATACATTTTGTTCTGATTTGGGGACGCGACAAGGCTTGCGTGGGCAATCGACTGCCGTCTCGCGTACCTACAACAAGGGCACACCTAATGAGGTCACTCTCTCACTCACCGCAGAACCAGGTTCCAGCATCAACTATAACCAAGATGACTGCGTTCAATATCTACTGAAGTCTGTGGATGAATGCTCCTCCACGGACAACAACGCGGCCAACTACAAGGGTGGTGGCTCAGTGACTACTGGAGGCACTACTTATGCTGTGTCCCCTGGTTCTCTACGCGCAGCTGCTCAACTTGGTAAGCAGGCGGGCTGTGAAAGTACGTATAAAGCGTTGTACAACGATTACTGGGTATGGGGCCATGGATGGGCAAGCTCTGATTATGGCGAGTCGCTCAAGACAGAGCTCAAGGGCTGTGCACTACTTCCCGACACTTGGGATTTCGTCTATGGCCTTGGAGATGATGGTCGCGAGTGGACTGCGAGGTTTCGCACTGGTGTCTTTCAGAAGAAATGTGTGGGCGACGCTGTTGGTATGGCCTCGGGTTTTGGCGAGTTTGGATGTGAAGGATCTGGCAGGGACTAGCTAGGGATTTGGCCTGACTGTTGGGCATTACCTTACTGCCTCCGTTCGTTTTGTTGTCAAGGAAAAGATTGCAATCATTACGAAGTCGTTCTAACTATTTGACTGACGCTCAAAGACTTTTGGTGGAACTGTTACTGAGAATCTTTACCAGTGCAGGCACGGGCTTGGATACTGTCGATGCATGCGACCAGTGGGAATTGTTCCAGAAGGGATATTCGAGTATGTTTGGAGGGGATCGATACATTCTCTTATAGGTTATAACAACCCTCTTTAAGTCTAATTGACAGTACGTCTTTTTACAAACGGCCATACACTAGAGAGCTCAGGGTCCCGGCCGCTCTGCTAAATATAAGATGACAAGGGGCGGATTACATACTAGGTAGTTTCGTGAACCAGTGAATCCCCAATGTCGTATGTTTTTTTTTTTTTTTTTTTTTTTTTTTGGATTTTTTTTTTTTTGGTTTGGGTTTTTTTTTT
>JAQPZZ010000107.1:0-35226 GCA_028416715.1 Fusarium multiceps | reverse complement strand
CATTTTTAAATTGCTTGGTTTCAAATTCCCGCACATTAAAATTATTTTTTTCCCCCCCCCCCCCCCCCCCCGTCTACGTGTAGGAAGCATTGGCGTCAAAGCCTAAAGAGACGGAATAGTTTGATCACTTTGAGCCAACTTAGGCCAATACTTGGGATGTTTTGTTTCAGCCCAAGGCTTAGGTGAATTCTGCTGCTGGCAAGCTGCTTACCACCCTCTGAGTTCCGCTTGTCAGCAGTCTTGCTAGGTTCAATATGTTGACATTTCTCTGCCTGCATGACTAGATCGGTCGTAATAATGCCTTGGTTTAAGCAAGGGAACTTTCAAGTCAGTTCCGCCACCTTCTCACACCCGTCAAGCCCATACTATCATCCGGTCCATTACTACTACCGTGCCGGCGTCTTGTTGGTGTTGCTATCTGAGACTCTTGGCATCTGCTGCCTGCATTCGGACAAGAAGATCGGTTCAAGCAACTGAGCATGGTCCTACCGTTGTGGAACTAGAGCTGAAAACCCTTAATTCTGTCATGGAGTGTACCGACTGTACGTTAAGAAAGGTTTGTTCAAAAAGGCCTACACCTTGGGTATTTAGCAATTACGAAAAATTGGCCAGTTGCTCCATCGACGATGAATGATGAGTTGGTCCTCGTGTCTTGAAAGCATGAAGAAAGCCCGCCGCTATGGTTAGCAGGGATCCGTTAAGATGTTAGAGCGGCAAAAAACTAACAGAAAAGGTTAAAACGCATTGTCATGTATGACTTTTTTTTTCGAACTTTCAACAAATCCAGCATGGACCTAGTCTCCTTTAACTTTCTGGTGCATGTCCTTCCAACAAGAGTTGAGGTAGAATCTAATGGGGTGCGCCCAAGGCAAGACGGCTGTTATCAATAGCCATCATCACCTATCCTTATACCAGAGACTACTGTGCCATCTATTGTCTTGATGCCACCTCGGCATTGAGCTGACAAGGCTCACTGTTTCGTCGAGACAATGAGCTATTGCCATCGCAGAACAGCAATAGGGAAGACGAAGAGACATGAACAAATCAAGCATCTTGGGGGGTTCAGAATGACCGACAAGACCAAAGTCATCAGGTCACCCATGACTCAGGTTCCGGGCCGTTATATTAAGAATTGGCCTCATGAAATTCTTACGAACTCTCGTTTAACAGCTGCACTAACGCCAGCATTCCACTCAATATGATCTCATTCCAACGCTGTATCATTCTGAGACATGCACTCGAAAATATCCAGGATAGCGACCCCCAGGGAAGATTCCGTCTCTCCAATCGAGCCGGGTAGCTTGTGGGCCTGGCTGCTCTCACCGTAGATCAGATCGTCGTCGTGGGGAGTCGCTATGTCGTTAATTTTGTGTTTGTGAGACTGATCAAGACATGATGTGCTGTCTCCGGGTGGGTTGTGTCTGTCTAGCATGAAAGCTCATACTACAAAAACACCTTCCTCCTCTTTTGGTTCGGCCTCTGCGCGACCGTCAAATTTCTCCATCGTCTTCAGTCAAATCGGCTTTCCAGGCTCGGGAGCCTCCGGGACCTGAAAGATTTCCTCATCGGCCATATCACCATCGTGTGGTGTCTCCACGTCGTTGGTAGACTGTCGAGGCTCCGGAGCATCTTCGACGGGCTCGGACATTGCTTTGTCTTGAGCTGAACGGAAGCGGGTTCGGTCGCCAGCGGGAGAGGAGCTCTTGAAAGTCTCTGACTTTGAGGCCTTTGAGAAGAGTAAGCGTCATCCACGTACATTCGTAATATTTGCTTACCATCATGTCGCTCGTGTTGAAAGTTGAGTTCTTATCGGTATCCAGGCTTCTAGACTCCTAAAAGTGTTAGTTTCTACTACGAGATGTAGATGTATACTTACATTTGTATTCGGAATACGACCGATCGCATCAGTACGAGTCTCGCGGACCGTATTCTCAAGGTGAATGTTAGAACAATCTCCCGAGTAATGGGCGTTTACTTACGTTTATTGACGAGGGGGGATCATTCTCGGGAGAAGTTTCCAATGACAGATCCTTTCATGAGATATCAGTAGTGCATCTTAACAATAGACTCCGGGATTACAAACACTTCGTCGGAGATCAATGCGACTTGACCTGGCAGAACGATCAGAGGATGATGCGTTCGGGAGCCATCGACGCCGAACTTTGGTTGTTCTCGGCATCGTAGATGACCAGCGATTGAGAAGACAGAGCTTGATTTCAGGAAGTAAAATGGAGGTATTGCTAGATGTAAGAGAAAGACTTTTAAGCAAGGAAGGGAAGTTTTTATGTTTGCAAGAATGCTCGTTACACTGACATCACAACGGAAGGCTACTTTGGCTCAAACGGAAATCCTGTCGGTCTGAAAGATGATCTATCCACTATTTGTGTTTGGCTCACTGCACACGTTGTTTGCCACGTCAGTGTATTGTAGCCGTTGTTTGCTTCTAATAACATTGAGTAGCTTCCCATGTTGGGCGGGCACGATTACCAATATCGCCGCCTTGATTAGCGGTTTTCAAGGTTCGAAACCGGCGAAATACAAGGTCGACTGATATCCATCCAAACCGAATGAATAACAGCTTATGGCCATCTCATCGAGAGTGTCCTTGCTGACCTAACGAGCTTTTCTGGGAACCGATACATATACATCGCATACGCCATCATGGATGTCCATCGGTCTAGACGACAGGGTTGATTGATGGCCTTACTCTAAAATCGAACACCTGGTGTTCAGGGAAAATGAGGACCCTCATCTGGTTGATAGGAAGTGATACTGGTCGCTTGCACTAGCAATCTTAAGTCGCCGTTGTGGGAGCTCAGATTGCTTCTCCTACCTCAATAATCAAATGCCGTCTCTGTCTCTCCATGGCACCTTCAAGATGATGCTCTTAAATGATGATACATTTGCTAGCCAGCCGCAGTGAAGGGAACTACTACTCGGAAAGACCAATTGGAAGGCTCTCTGCAGTGCATTCGGCGTCATGATTGTCTTTGAGCTTTTTCAGGTAACAGAGGAGGTGCCGCTTCCACGTTTTCCCCTTCTTGTTCGCTCTATGAAGGGTTGACAGCCGCTGGCTCGATGTTTGAAGGCTTTATGATAGTTTTGGATCCTTGATTAACCGATGTCTTGGTATTTTGTGTAGATTTTCATATTCTAAGCTCGCGGTCAAGAGAAACTTTCGTCGCTTGTCTGTTCCCAAGAGGGCACCAGGCAGAAGCCCTCAGCATCAAGGGAGATTGACAGTAAACTTGCCTTGCTGGTTTTCCAGAACGTGCTTATCTAAGAGGGGCATGGGTAAGAGGGCGGTATCAGCTCCGGATATAGCATGAGAATCGTCCCTCCGTCACGGTGACGACGTCTTCTTGAGCGCTGAGCTACCACGATCATAATTCTGCCCAGGCGGATTCTAGTTCTCACTGCCAGTGGGAATTGTGTTTATAGCCAAGCGCATTGCTCCTCGTCTTGGGTCGCTGCGGAATCTGGGATGAGCTCCTGTCTTTCGGGAGATTTAGACCTATCCTCATCGAGTTGACCATCTCCTCCGTTTCCACATCCTCGTTTCGCGACGTATCATTGTTAGTGAAAGCGTCGGGTATAGCGTTGTCCAATATCCTATTGTCTTCAATATAGGCCTCCTGTTTTATACCTCGGCCATATCAAGCAACGGATCCCACTCCCACTAGGTGACAATATCCGATTAATATGTAACTGTGCCCAAACCTTATTCTTAGGCTCCCATCGGACCATCACCGTTCGACGAATGGATTACCTTTCCATCATGTACAGCATTGATGTTTGGCGTCACAACCATGTCCTTGGCGGAGAAGAAGTCCCTATAGGGGTTGATTACGGTGCCCGACTTCTTATTCACGCTCCATGTTCACCAGCCCCAAAGGTCTTGATGGGATACACAGTCCCATAACGTTGTTGCCAAAGGTGTTCTAGAGCATAGCACTGTTCAATCTCTTATGCACCTTGCTATTCGTATTCGGAATCGCATGGCGCATTCGATCCTAATCGAATTCACTCGCACGTCCTGCAAGCCGTCATCACCATCTGGACATAGGGTGTATCTCTGTGATATAGAGAACAAGTCTCCTTTATGGGACTAGGTGTCCGTGTCTACAGTCCAGACGTCGCAGATGCAGGAGTGCATGTAGCATTGGACCGTAGTAATAGGACTTGCCTCCGTACCAGAGTGCAACCCAGGCTTGGGAAAATTTGGGTTAGGCAAGTTGTACCCAGGCCTGCCAAGTGAATGCATTGTACTTCTAGTCAAGTCCTTTAACAAGGTATGCAAAATGGGATTTGTTTGAGTTCTTGAAGCCGTCGACATGGTCAAAGTTGATGACATATACAGTGTCAACGTGTTCCTCGGTCATGTTCACGGTCTTGGAAAGCTCTTTCCGGGTGGTCGTAGTCTTATCGCTGTACAGCCTGATACAAACTAAACATAAAGCACCTTACCACGTTTAGGATTTGGCAACAGATGCATGTTAATACCGATATTTACGGCCTACAATAACCTTAACACGCTGTACAGGTGTCGCTCATGGACACGTTAACGGTCGTGCAACCAGGTTTAATTGCGTTCAAGACGTGTTGATATGCGTGTCAAAGACAATGGTCGCTATCACTGTAGTCATCTAACCTAGCATCGTGGTTACCAGGGATGAATGTCACCAGCCACATTGACGAGAGGTTTAGACCTAAAAAAGAAAGTCACTAGCCACAAAAAAAAGACTTAAGACGGAGGAAAAGAAAAGTCACCAGCCACACCACTCCACGATATTGGTGATCGTGTTGTAGTGGATAGACGTGAGATCGCGTAAGAAGTTGCACATCATCGGGTGCACGCAAGGGTGCGAGCTATAGTTCGTGCTGCGTCGGAAGGTAGCTACTGAGAGCATCTTAAGAATACGTATCGCCTGTGGATTTTAGATGGGAGCACGCATTGCCAATCGCTTAGCTAGTTCAGTGTGTCCAATTGGATGGATACAGTCTTTATTGTTGACTCCTTAAGCGATGAATGTGCGTGCATTCTTGAAATGTCAAATATGGGATAATTCTTGTGTCAGCTACCCTAAACGTTATCAGAGCACAGCTTTTGAGACAGTTTAAAAAAGGCCCACAGAGACTAAATCCAGCCACGAAAACTACAACGAATCAGAGACAAGTGACTTGACAAAGGCAGCAACCGACTGCGTTAGCGAAGATCAGTTCTGGGGATGCCGAGCTGGATAAAGAACTTGGGCATAGCGATGTGCTCGCAGCGTTCTGCAGCGTGTGAGCTGGAAGATGCTGCGGGCTAGGTCGATTGAGCAGGCATTGACTTATCTCTCAATTAAACGCAGCTGGACACGTAATGCGATGTTTTGCACTCGATTGAAGATGATATCCTGTGTTGCAGATGCATCAAGGACAGCGACTCTAGTGTGGAGGATTCCTATGAAATGTGTCAAGCAAGGATCATGGTCATGGTCATGGTCCAAGTCGCGAACGCAGCGGGGCCTTTTTTGAGGGCGGTGTGATGAAAATTGCCTAACTTGGAGCTGAGCTCTTGGCAGGAATAAATTAATTACCCCAAGTTCTTATTTTAGAACAGGGCTGGCATCTTAAGATTCCCGCTCCATTTGAGGAGCTACCCTGAACCCACAGAGCGACGGCCAAAGTCATCTTAAGATGCCCCTCGTAGGATGCATCGCTGCCTGCCAGTCTTTATCCCAACCTATGGTTTTTCGGTAGATTGCCGCTCTGCAACTCGATGTATTACTTTCTGTGCGATAATGCTTAGACAGAACCAGGATTACTGGCAATTGGGGCATAAATACAAGCTACAACTACCTCTTAATAAAATTATCTACTCCAAAGTGGAATCTATGACCCGGTATCTCTTCAAACACGCTCGAGCACGCCGACGTCAATACCAATCGAGCAACAGAAATTTGCCATACCTAAGCCGCCCACAGCTACACATCCAAGTTACAAGTTCCGTAGTCTTTCAATGGAAAGTTAAATGCATGGCTAATTATATCGGCTCAAACTATGCCAACCAGGCTTTCCACATGCAGTTGCAATATACTCAAGCAGCCGACGCGCCTACCAATGGGTCAAATCATCCCCAGCGACGTATGACACGATTCAAAGTGACCTGGTAATGACGTACCTTTGAGAGAGCTAAGTTCTTTTAAGCTCTGAGCTGTACGTCTTAGCAGCAGATAACACTTCTAGCTCACAACTTAGACACTTTGAGAGAGCCGCTCATGGGACACAGGCGATCAACTTCATCTTCGTTTTTGGGGACAGAGCGCAATGGCTGCTGCTGGTCAGACAAGCCTCCGTGCCATTATTGAGATCAAACTAAGTTGGGTCTCAGGGGGTAAACTAAGCATTGTACATACTGCCTCTAGATCCCTTGGCAGCTGTATCAGATTTATTGCTTTATCCCTCTTAGAGAATTAAGATAACATCCATAGACCTTTATAATCGCGCCATTTCCATCGCACTTCGGAAGCACGTTCCCCAACCTAGGTGTTGGTTAAACTTGCTGACATCAGTCACAGCCACCGACACAATTCTTGTACAAAATAGCCTGCAGACGTGTTATCATGCCTAGCTTATTAGCATAGCCTTCATAATGTAGTGAAGAATACTTATAATATCTCCCTTATTTGTAAAGCATCAGATCGGAACAAATTCCCTCCAAGTGAAGTATATTCTGATCAAGATAAGACTAGGGTCATACTCCTCTTGCAGAACCTCATCGGGAATGAGGCCTAAGCTCTTTAGACAGCTCGTTGTATATTCAAGGGTTTCGCCCAGCGTTTTACTGTTTATTTTGACTGCCCTTTGCATAAGATCCGTCGCATGCTGATGCTTCCCTGCTTTACGAAGACAATGGCCTAGCCGAAACATATATATTATAGTAATGATACCGTCTTCCCCATAGATATGGGAAAAGATCTGCAGATTATTTCGATGTAGCTCTTGTGCTTCTGAAAACTGACCCAACCCACAGAGGGAAAGAGCCAGACTGTTATCAGACCTGAACCTCTGCGGGAGCTCTATCCTTAGTACTTCCTCCGTGGCCTGTGTAACTTGTCGGCCCAAGTCTTCTGCTTCTGGATGTTGCTGTAGCCCTCTCAGTGAGCTAGCGAGCAGGCTCATTGTTTCGAAAGTCCTCAAGTGTTGGTCTCTAAAAGTCACTCGCGATTGTCTAGCCAGTTCCTCTGCATCTTTATATTTCGTAAAAAGACAAAAGTGAGTTCCAGAGGGAATTGACAGCTCCAAGGGTCCGTTCGTGCTCCTTTCCTAAAGCACTTTCGGCTGCTTGTGGTACCTCACGGTTCAGCTGCTCCGAGTCCTTGTATCGACAGCGCATCTCTTGAATCAGAGCTAAAAGCTGCTTGCTTTTGAGTGTATCGGGGTGTTTCTCACCGACGGTCTGTGCTTGAGCTTTCATCGCTTTACGGAGAAAGTTTTCTGCCTCATCTAGAAGCCCAACATAGATAATTGATACCGTGTAATTAAGATTGAACCTTACTGGCTCTGGATGACTTGGGTCGGAGATAGCCACATCAAGATCTTGAGCCCGTTTGTTCAAGTCAAGAGCAGATTTCCACATTCCTCTCCACAGTAGAGCTCTTGAAAAGCAGGTAAGTAAACTCCAAGTTGCTTTACCAAAAGCCGATAAGGCATAGTCGTTTATCACACTGTGACCGTGGGGTATGTATCTTGCCCACTCGGCCTGACGATTCGTTTCTGCAGCTTGAAAGAGAATGAACATTCTGTTCTGTACATGCCCATACCATGTGGAGTCTTCCTTTTTGTCGTGCAGCCAGTTGCGGATCGCGAGATTAACCAGTCGATGCATATTAACAAAATCTTTGTTTTTTCTCATTGTGATGAACCCGTAAGCTTGCAAAGCATCAACGGCCTCTTTCGCATTTATCCCATCTTGTGCTGGTAGGATAGGCAAAGGAATATCCTTTTCGGATAAGAACGATATGAATTGAAGATATTGACTGGCGCGTGGGTTGTTGCTTGATAGGTGCATAAATGAGATGAGCCAAGTTTTGGCTACTGGGTGTTTGGCATCGTCATAGCGGGTTCGGCCACTGAAGTCTCGACTTAGTAGCCTAATAAGACGCTTGTCATGAGGCTGACAACGATCAATATAGTCTTTTGGAGTCAACCTATGCAACTGAATGTAGGCAGCTGCCTGTTTGAGAGCAAGCGGAAGATACCAAAGCAGTTTAAAAGGAGTATGGAGACTTTTAGCGTCTTCTATCTGTAATTTTAATAGTTATGAACCTATTAGATCCATGGACTCCTTTGTGCTTATTTCCTCTATCCGGAAAGTATCAAAACAGGAGATATCAAGCCGGCTTGTTACCTCAAATATCCTCGTGGTAAATAAAATAGACCCTTGAGGGCTAGATGGGAGATGAGAAGTCAAGGATCCGGGCCAAAACATCAGTGATGGGTCATCTGCGTTATCGACGATGAGAAGCCACTTCCCCGTTTCTTGGCTACTCGGAGCTCGTTTAACAGTAGATATAGCATCATTGCTTCCAACATCTGTATACTGGATACCCAGATCCTCAGCGATTTTTCGATATGCGTCCTCAAAACTGGTTGTACTGAGAACGGGTACCCAAAACATAGAACACTGTGGTTCTAAACGTCTTAGACGAAAGGCTGCTTTAAGAGCAACTTGCGATTTGCCAGTGCCTCCAATACCCTTAATAACCAGTCTCTGGCATGTGTTCTTTTGAAAATCTGGCGATATCTGGATTTCTATGTACTTTCAGAAAGGGAATGCAATAGTTCTCTGATAACCCTGGAGCCGTTGGGAAAGGGGACAGTATTGCGATTGGCGAAACAAAACAACACTTTCATATTGACAGGCAGTCCAACAACGAGAAAAGATACATGCATCACGGCACTCTCCATCCATTGTGGGATAACGTGAATGTCATGCTGGATAAGACGACCATGGACTACCGGCAGTGCACTCCTTGTTCAAGTTTGGGTACCGGCTCGGTCTTACCCTTAATGGCATGTTCTCAGCTCTTTGCTTTTCGCTAATCTAACATTTGTACGCGCAGATACTGTGTCAACTTTGACGGATGACCATTTGACTACCGCCGGTACACTCCTTTTTCACGAGCTTTTCAATGCAATGCCTGTCTCGAATACCTCCGTATCATATACCGATCTTCAATAGCAAAACCCGTCCTAGTCATGAACGCTCTCGAGTAAGGTTAATCTTGCATTATTCCTGCAATCACTGTGACACGCTGCTCGAAGTATTTAGCTGTTAATATATGTTTCTGGTCGCATTTGGAAACGTAGATAATCGTCTGACCATAACCTCTCTCTCAAGGGAAGTCTGGAACTGCATTTGCCATATCCCAATGACTGTTCTGGAAAGGGATGGTAATACCTCCTATCACCTCTTCTCGTTCACATTGTTGCTACCTTTGGTCAACGTTGCGGCCAGCGAAACTCCACCTCCGTCTCCACCCGCTGTTGCCAGATCTTAGCGGTGGATAAGAAGGTTTAGATCAGCGACTCTCGTGCTCACTTCATCTCATCACGATGGCATATGGTAGTGTAGGGGCGACTGCAATCTGTTGTAAATGCACGGTTTGCTATAACCACTCGTCAGCCTTCAGTGACCAACATACTATCATCAATGCACCATCGAGTTCATGTCTCCTTCCAGCCCGGAGTAAGATAGTCAAAATCGTGTCCCAAGAACTCTGTTCGACTGATAGCATCCGATGGCTTATTCCATCAGGTAGTTTTTAATAAAAGTTATTCAGAGAGAAATGTCAAAGGGGAAGATAATGTATCTGAACATTATACGTTGGTCTCAAAGGGCAGCCGCATGATGGATACTTAGACACATAGGACAACAATACGATCGCTTCTATAATACATATCTATTTTGTCGTTAACCCTGGCCTAGATATCATCACCTTCCGCATTCGGGTGCGGACACCTTTACCCAGGACACCTAGCAATCACCAGATGCAGACCTCCGCTATAAGCTCTTCCATCCCTCTGACTCCCACCTCCGAGTGATTTACTAAAATAGAGAAAGGGACCGTCAGGTTTCGGTGCCAAGGTAACATCCGTCTAGTCGAGTTCTTAAAAGTCACCAGGATAGAACGCGTAGGGCGTCATACCGGTCTCGTACGGATCAACCCTCCTTCTTAAACTGCCACAGTAATGTTGCAAATGCACTTCGGGGTCGTTGCTCGATGGAACTTGCCAACTCGGCTCGGGTAGCCTGTCCTCGGGGGGAAGAAGATGCGGTCCTTGCTCACATCAGATTTTGCTGACCTCAGGGGCTGTTTTCTCCTTTTACCTCTCGCCTGTTTCTTCCTCTCCAGGCTAGGATCATACTTGTTGGAATGCATCCACTTGGCTAGCTTACAGAGCTTATTGACTATGTGGTAAAGGTCACCGGAAGGCTGTCAAGTGGCAGCTGGTGCATCAGCTGGTAAGAGAGTCGGGATGGGAGATAGCGTGTGATGCATACGAGGTGGGTTCGAAGCTGCTCTCATTTGGACTGGCGTAGTCTCAGGTATACTCCAATCATCTAGAATGGAGAGTAGCAAAGCAGTAGCTGGTCCACGACAAGCTCGCACGGTAGGATATGACAAGGCGGTAGCTGCTGTGTTAGGAGCTGAGTCAACAGTTGGTATAAAGGTCGATGCGGTGAAGTGACGGGTGCGTCAAGGGTTCCGTCAACTTTGGAGTTCAGACACTTCCTCTCGTCATCACTCAGGGAGTGCAATATGAGTCGGGTGATAACGCTGCGTAAAGGCCGGATCTGCATTTGGCATTCCGGGAGAGCGTCCCCTTGCATGTGGCTGCTGGTTCAAGACACTAAAGGCATGATGAACTGCAGTGATGGACTTTTTCATGTGGTTCATTCACTAAGCTGCAGCGGTTATCGTAAAGGTCATCATGGGATATCAACAATGTAGATATGTACTGCATCCCAACTGGACGACTGGAGGTTCCTTTCCCCTAAGCGCTTACCTAAATAACTTTATAGACCCCTATGACCTTCGAATGTCGTCTCTGGTCGGACCCATAAGGTAGGCTCAGGATGTTTGTCTAGAGCCTTCTGATGCCTGAACGTCATCAGATGAGATTGAAATTGCTATTGCAAATTTTCAATCTCCCTCCGAGCCATTCAATACCATAGAGGCAAAGCAAATTGCATTGGCTGTAACAAGTATTAGTTTGGCTCATGGTGTAGAGTTCTTTGTTGATAAAGGTGTTCGGATAGGCTCATCTGTGGGAATAAACTTTGGTTTAAAATAATGGTCGTCATAAATTGCTATACCGCGCTGCCTTTCGAACACAGTCGGCATGACCGTGGGACGTTCAAATCCTGTCTGTCAGCAAGACCGGCATGAATATGATGGGTAGTACGGAAGGAGACGCAGGGAGTCCAGATCCATCTGATACAGGATTGTTGTGAGGACGACTCATGATTGAGAAGTGCATGTTGGTTCAAGTCTTGACCATGGCTTGAAGGCTAACTCGCCAACTCGGCCTCTGGAATCAACAGTTCTCATCGTCAGGTGGGAGATGCGGTAGCGTGCAGTTTATGGGTAAGATGTACCCTATAGTATTGGAATAGTGAAAGACTCCAAAACCATCAAAGGCACCCCCTCCCGCCCCCATCGTTGTCGGTGTACCTGAAACTTGAGGAGAAGTAGGCAATATCCTGCCGGGTCTTGAGGTGAAACTTTGTGAGAGAGGCCAACCATGACGGAGGAAGAACTGCCATGGTTGTTTTCCTCAAAAGCCCTCGGGTCTTTGCCTTGCATCTAGTCACTGTCGCCTACTTGAACGAGTTCGATACTTTCTTCTTAGAGGGTGGTCGAAGGCGAAGGCGTTGCGATCAGAATATGATGTGGAGGCAAACCATATCAAATGGCGCAACGTAATTGATGAAGCAGCGGCTGAAGGAGATAAAGGCACTACAGGACCACGGAGCATATGCATATGGGATCAGTGGCAACTGCTCAATACCATGAAACTCGCAAGGAAATGCGTGAACTTTCTACGCGATGGCTTAACATTTCGTTACTATTGAACAGGACCTTGTTCCCAGGTTCATTTAAGCTACATGATAGCATAGTGTATTGTGCTATGTCACGAGACTCGGTCGAGGGGCGCTGATGACCATAGACAAGTGGCCTTCGCCAACGCTGTCAAAACAGGCTCACATGAGATACTCGTCCATAAATGAGCACCCTAACGTCTGAACAGACCACTGCGTAAACAGACCTAGCATGAAGGGGGTCGATAAACGTCTTCGCATGCCATCAGTAGATCAAACATCAACCCATTACCTCTAAACATTCTGCGTCTTGATGCGCAGGGGTGTGGGCCACACACCTGTATCATACTTGGATCAAAGACTCTTGGATGTGGATGAGTAGCCCGTGGGGATGTTCTAATCGGTCTCCATTTTTCAGTCAAGTCAACAGTGTAGTGCTCCCTTGAACTTTAAACATGATCACTGCCTATTCTGACAAGTGATTGTGGAGCAGCCGAAGTCTTAGAAACTGCAGTTGTGTTCTCGCGTCGTGCTTCGTCCCCTTTCACGGTTAGAGTCGTCCTTGGATAATTTCTTGAAGTCGTTAAACGTCCTGCCCAGCTGTCTCTGCCCCGCATGGCATGTTCGTCTAGTGACCTCTGCTATACGCACTCGATGCCATCGTCGATTTGCAACGTGATATGGTTTGTTGATGCAGGAACGCTCACCCAGCCGCTGTACAGACTTTGAGCTATGAAGCCAAGAGCTGGCGACGCGGTCAGGGACGCGGTCGGCCGTTCGTCGGGTAGCATCTAACTAAGAGGCTTCTTTAACCTTTTCACGGCGTTAACTTTTAGAGTTGCGAAAGCAAGCCCGCCGATTCCATCGGTTCCTTGCTCGTTGCCTTGGTAGTGACATAGAAGCGGCTTGGAGCGACTCTAAGGGCAGCCGCCTGGTTGGAATATTGGCTTGCACAGCGGCTTACTTCACATCAGGTTGGGCCCTGGCAAAGACGGCAAACAGAAGCATGGTCTCGGTTTGTATTGACATGAACCTGACACTGGGGTTGATTTCAATTTGCACTTAATGTAGACAAGTTTATGTTTAGTCCTTGCCCGATCTTGATTGTCGGCGTGGCAACTCAGATGGCAGCTATATCTGGCAGGAGGTTTCACTCTCTTGCCAGGGTTTTGAGCTGAGAATTGTGTTTCCTACATGCCAGAATGATTGCTTAATCGCCTAAATCTCAGTCCCGAGACGATGCCTCGGCCTCTTGCATAGTCACTTTAGCGCAATGACTTGGCGGAGTAGAACCTGGATGCTTCCAAGTTTGCCTGGTGATCGAACGGCTCGATAACTCTCTAGTCCCAAGGAATCTCCAATGGTACTTCCATTAGTTAATCACAAGTCACGACCGACGTAGGTATCTTGTTATCTAGTTTTGCTCCATTTCATCAAGAGCGGGGTTAACATCTATGCCTTGGTTGCCGATATCATTTAACAACGAGCCCGGAGCGGAGGTGGCGTATGTGACAAGAGTGAAGAATTGCTCCCGAGCTGCATTCAACGGCGACTTGAGTGTTCCTTGCACCAAGCGCTTCATCTTCGATAGACGTAATGGAAATGCTTCATCTTAGTGAGGATGGTGATGAAGCTCAGGGACCAAGATCTTATTTCAAAGTCTTACAAGAGGAATCTACTGTGCGCTTTATTCAACATCAATAGCGCTACGCAGTCTCGCTGAGTTCAGACCGCAATGGCATAGTTTATCATATCATAATTGATCGAGAATGACTATCCGAACGGAATACTGACTAAGGTGTACTACTTAGTATAGATTACACCGGAAGGGGCCTCTAGTGATGGCGCAAAGACCCAACACAAAGCCGCCATGACTACCACCGGGCGAAAACATCAAACGCCCCATTCACGATCAAGAGCCTCATCTTCCTCCAAATCGAACTGATTGCTCTCAGCGTAGGCCACGAATTCGACCTGCTCGTTCTCATCGCAAGGAATCCCTCCGCAAAACAAATCCCGATACATCTTTTGCCACTCGTCTGGCTTCTCGAAATAACTGTCATATGACTCGCGACAGGTGAACTCTCCGTTGTCCCTGACCTGGTCCAGAACCTGTTGGGCAAGGTGACTTGCGACGGATGAGTTGTAGTTGCGAATCCCCTCGGCAACGTTAAACATATTGCACAGAGTCTTGTGCCAGTTGGCGTTCGTGACCCGTCCCTTGAGGGCAACCTTGGAGCTCGTCTTCTGCTCCCAGCCATTTCGGAAAACCAGTTTGAAGTGAACTTCAAACTTCAGCTTTGGGTTGAGAGTTAAATTGCCGTAAGCTCGGATTTGTGTGCACGTAGCGCTTGTGCAGACGTGGCCTTCATATGTAGTTTCTGTAGATGTCAGTATATCACAGGGTCTGGATGGCAGACAACGTACCACAAACCCAACCAACTTGTACGTTGGCAGTCAAGCTGTAGTCGTTGAGATGAGGCATAGCAATGTCTTCGCTACGCCAATAGTCATACCAGCTGGTGTAAGGCTCAGGTGGCTCGCCCATGCCGCCATTATACTTGATGGATGTCGAAACAATGGCTTCAATAATGGTGTTTGTAAGATTAGGGGTTTGTCCAGAGGTCAGGACCATAGTGCCGGAAAAGGGAGTACTATCGCCCATGATGGGAGAGATCTTGTGAGACGGATGCCTTGTTGCGACAGCCGGGCTGTGAGTTGCGAGTTGCGTAGTCTGATGAGGGAAAGGATGAAGTTGAGAGGGGAAGAAGTATAATGGCGCATATCATGTTCCCTCTTAAACAAAACGATACAGAATAAGAGCCCTACTCAGGATGTCTCAAAGACGGTGAGGGTCTGCAAGGCGTTGGCAAACACGACCACCCTGCAAAGCACCAGACGAACAGCCGTTTGTCTTTCCTTTCTATGCAGAGGGCCGTTTACGCGATTAAAATCTGCATCAATACCTCCTTGGCCAAGCTAGTATCTTCTATTAATTGACCGCTCTTTGGTGTTCTGGCTTAATTACCTCCAGAGTCACATACCAGGCACCTGGGACTACTGCACAATCCCGATTCTCTCATGTATGCTTGACGTATTTAGGTATTAACAAACAAATGTCCATAAAGTGTATCTATAAAAGACGAACTTAAACAGAACACAACACTACCTTAAAGGAATCTCTTAAGGACACTATCTCGTGAGTCTAATATCTACTCAGGGTTTGCTTATGATACGTCTGGTGATATAAATGCCCGCAATGCGTACTTAATAAACAATAGTGAGTCTAATGTCAATTATATCTAGGCATAGTGGCTGCCATCTGCCACATGTCGTTGCTTAGCCGAGCTTGGTTCTAATCCTTACGTGCAGTTAACCGTCATCTTGGAGCCGGGGCCCCGGCATCAGCAACGTGGTACAGGCAAACAGACTAGCGGTGCCTGGTCTACCAGGGTGCGGGTATGCCGGGTAGGAAGTCCGACAGCTCTTGACGGCCGTTTCTGATACCAGGAGAGGGATATGACATTGCCAGATGAATCAGTGTTTCGTAGCATTTTAAAATGAATCTCAGGGACTAGCGTGGAGTAGCTTGTCAACGTGTAGAGCAATATCATAAGAAATCATGTCAAGGTTGGCTAGACTGGTATAGCTTTCCTTCCATTCGATTATTGAACTACATGAGTCCATCTCACGTTGCCTCTCACACTACCCCTCCAACTGTCTGCCAGTACTCACGCTCCGAATTTCCGGCCCAGCTGGCTGTCGCTGATGCAGCTTCCCGCTAGACGGTCATAAGATCAACACAAGTTGGAAAACGGGTTTGCTACACCCGTCAGTTAGTGACGCCACGCTGCAGGAAGGATTTGTCAGAAGAATCCAAGGGCCCCTATGAGTATGATGCAGAAGCTCGATAACCGAGCAAATCATTAGGTAAGATCATATATCACTGATCAGACTTATCCATTCCATGTGGCAGCGCTCGAACAGAGTACAGACATCTGCTTCACTTCTATTATCCTTCTCTTCGGCATCTTCAACATCAAGCCTGATTCTTACGCTCATAACGAACAAGTTGATTGAGTCAATCCTCAGTTACTTATACCACCCACCTTCGTGATGCCCAAGGCGTCTGCCGTGTCTCGCCGATGGCGTTACCGACTCAATGAGCTTTACCGGAAAGCCAGGCCTCGCCAGATCCCCGGTTCACGAACCTTTGGCCTAACATACAACAAGGTAACCAGGCTACTCTTATTATAGCAGGATGATACTGACCGAGGTCCTAGTTAACCCGACGCGGAGCAATTCAATCTTCTTCTGGAGACATTACAAAGAGAGGCGTACGTAGCTATACCCTAACAAAGACCAATACTAATATTAAAATCAAGGTATCAACAGAACAGACTCTTTCAAATGCAGTCCATAGCGTTCTTCGAAAGCCCGAACCTGTCGAACGTTCAACTTGGGAACCCCGCCACGTCACCGTGAGTAGATATAACACCTACCAAGTTCCAGCAAATCACTCATCATTCGACAGAAGGAAGCGGAGTCTATCGAGGAAGAACATTCTGAGCCTAGGGGTGATTCTGAATTGCAGCCTGTCACAGATGATGAGCTTGTCGTTGGACAGGCCGACCAAGTCCCTGCTACCCCCAACGTCGAGCCGTACCACTTCCAAATTGGTTCTGGACCCGACCCTGTGGCCCGACGTCTGTTCCCTTCAACCCCTCCTACACCCGAGTTGTCAGACCTGCGTCTGAGCCTGCGAGTTATGAAGAGCATGATGGATGATTGTACCGAGGAGTTGAACCGTGGGGGACCTAGTGCAGGTGGTTTCCTTGCATCTGTTCACAATGCGGACTTTCTTTGGCAGCGGTTCTGCAATAACTTCTCTCCTCCTGGATATGAATGAATTGGATGATGAAATGGCGGTGCATAAGGAGCATGCCATGAGGAACGGGTGTCTAGCTTAGGTAGTCATGTTCTTTATGGAATTAATTTACACTCGAGGCCGTCTTTCCCACTAATAACCTTTCCACGCCCATTCTTTACGATCTGGAGATCTGAAGTGGCCGACTCTTCATGGGGTATAAGAGAAAGCAACATGTTCAGAACCGCAGATTTTAAACCTCGCGCTGATGATCATATCCCTTGCGGTGAATTGCAGCCCCTAGATCCAGCATCATCAATCAAATGAAATCTTATCTGGAGCTCTACAAGCCGACCTCTGACATAGTGCGAGTCTGGTAGAAGTCGACCTGTAGTGGGACTCTTATCAACAAACAGATATAACCCTTGGTTCTCATTAATCAAGTTCAACACGTCATCCCCTTGGTAAATACCACCAAGGCGCCATAGCTTTGCTACTAGATGCGATTGAGCAGACATTCTACCTCCAGGAACCTTGCTCAAGCTCCAACGGCATTGCAGTGCACAGCTTCCCAACACATGCAGACAGTCCAAGGTTCTCAGCCTTCCTAAACAGCGTCGTCTTTTTCTTCTTTTGCTGCGAAAGTTGCGACTCAACGTAGGGTACCCCAAACCATCAAAATGGGAAATTAGTATACTACGAAACGAACACAGCGCCCATCAGTCCTCCGATCCACAAATCAACTCCCTCTAAAGGCCCAGAAATGCACCGCTCTCGTGGAACTCCTGAATGTCGACAAGGAGTTCAAGATTGCGAATGATGCTGATCAGATGGATATGGACGGTCCTTCGACCCCAAGTGGAGATGAAGAGGAAGACGAAAGCAACGTCGCGCTTGATAGAGGCCGCAAACGAAAGGGAGGAAACAGACCCAGTGTGCCGCGTTCCCAGGGTATCAAATGACCACGAGTCAACTGGCCAGCGCCTCGACTTTCGCTCAATTACATGCAAACGTCCGGGACGTCCCAAGACATTCATTCTTTAGAAGAGCATTGACGATGTCAGCTGCTGTCATATCTGCCCCCCTCAGGCCCCAAGCTCGTCCGCTGGCCATCAGCTATCTTATCTCCATCTCATAACAAGGCTGGCTGTCATACATCACACCCAGACTATCAAAGCCTAGCGTTAGGTCTTTTCAAGATACGTTACTGAGATGGTCAATCATGCCTCGGCAATCTTGCTCCTATTCAGCCTGATCCTTATCCCGGATGCGGCTCCTCTTGGAGCGACATGAAATCGAGCTTGCTATCAATGAGCTCATATTTCCCTGTCATCAGTCTAGTGGCGTTGAGTTCGCTACTGGCAAAAACGACAGGCTAACCTCTATATGCGATGTTGGGTTTCTTTCCTGTATCTGCTCCAAATACATCAAGGAAGAGTGCACCGCCGTGACGACAAGCAAAAGGCAATCCAGGTCCCAAGAACAAAGAATCCGGAAGTGAGTGCAACTAACGAGTACACTACTTCAATCACTCGTGGTGCCAATGGACATTTAACCCATCCGCGATCACATGTTCATCCCAGTTTCACGAATTTTAAACGTTTCGACTACAGAAAAGGAGCTTGTCTTACGCCCTCTCATAAAGCTTAGGTCGAACCCGAAGCTTCATAGAAATCCTGTGGTTTAGGATGTACGTACGGTTTACCTATTGGACTAGTCTTATACGCAGCTTCCCGATACTTCATTAGACCAATCTCCAAAGGAATTTGTTTGCTACTCTAAGATCTAGGCTACCCCGGTTTTCACCAAAGACATGTCAGTTTCACTTGTCGTCCGTACTACATTGTACGACACGACAGCTTACCAATATCCTGGATGTAGCTACGAAGCTCAGCTGCCTGCCTAAAAAGGGTTCTAAGACACAGTAGCTTCCTCTATCGACCAGGCAGTTCCTTTGTTCATATTGCAGAAAGATGACGATAGCTGCAGCGGGTAGATGACTCACACGCGCAAGCAATCTGCAGACAGCGATCAAGCTACAGATAGCCACACCAACCCAGCGCTCCAAAGATGATTCTAGCCCTTGACCGTCCTACCACGACATTATGGTATACCGCTTCAAAGACAATGGTAAGAAGGTGAGGCTGCATCCTTTGTTCTCTATTATAACCGTAACATGATAACCTTCCCTTGTCAATCAACTTCATATGTCAAGAGGAATCGATGGTCAGTCTTGACGCTATCCTTTTCCATATCAATCTTCGCTAGCAGCCAAAAGATAAATACACAACCTGCAACATCGTCAATCTCAATCTACTATCAACTTTTCACAAATTGGCATCAACCATCAACCTGGACACGATGTCTCCCCAGTTGAACTCGTCTAACACGCTGGAAGAACAGGTGTGCCTCCGAGCGCGACAATTGCTGCATCTGTGCAATGACCACAGGCCCATTATTGGCTTTAACCAAATCACCCTTGAGGATATTGACCTGGCGGAGCGAATCGAACCATATTATAGCCTCGTGCCATCTCAACTACCGCAAAACTGGGACATCACCCCCGAGACCCTCAAGTTGGAACTTGTGTGGTTCCGCGATGCCGCTCAGCATGTGCTTAACGAACGACAGCGCCAAGCACTTAGTCAGCAATCGGTAGAGAAAAACAACCTCATGCGACTACAAGGGCAATTGTGTAGCAAGAATACATTGATTCAGTATTGGGAGCAACGCTGCAAAGATTTGGAAAACGATATTAAGTCGGAGGAGAATGGGCGTCAAAAAGCCGAGGCCATGATGCAGAAGGAGAGAGAGATGCGTCACAGACTCGAAGCCGAGTTGGAGGAAGAGAAGACGGAACGCCTGAAGGCCGAGGTTAAACTGAACAGAGAGAGGAATGAGCGACAGATACTGACGCTTGTAATCATGTATGCTACGGCTATGGTCCGGGATGCAAGGGGACGTCTTAATGGCTTGGAGACGCCCGAGCATGAGGGCGAGGGCCAGTATGGGATGGGTGAACTTTGAATAGCGACTGAACGATGATACTGATGCGAGTCATGGACAGAAGAAGTGATGGCGATGGTCATGAGCTTTTACGACCTTTTTCTTTTATCGGGTAGAGTGATCAGGGCTACTTATTTGGCGTTCTATGCTTCGATTAGAAATTACAAGACATGAGCATTCAAAGAATTGAACCTTGTTAATTTGGACCGACTTTCTGTGCATCCAAGGATCTTTGACATGGTCAACTCAAACAAGCAACTTCCGGATAAAATTCAGTTTCCACTACGAGCGCTTGTTATCGTGATCTAAATGACTGGCTTGACAACACAGGGGATATGTTGGTAGCTGATACGACAGATCTCTGTTTTAATCCATGCAAACCTTGAAGGGAAGTTCTTTGCAAGGTTCCAAGGTCTTCAACCGGTACAGGCACTCCGACCTCCCTGGAGCTGAACAACGACAACCCTCGTTGTGTGGTGAAAGAAGCTATGGCTGCCCTAGGCTTTGCGACGGACCTTTCCCTGTTTAACACCGGGAGCAGAACAACAAGACCTCCTCTACCTTGTCCTGCGGTCCCACAACTGGCCTACAAACTCCGTACTGTTCAAAGTCAGCCAGGGCCATTCTGGCGATGGGACGTTTTGTAACAGCGCCCCTGATTCGATCGACCTTCTTTTTCCTGCGGGATGTTGCGACCCACTTGAAGAACCTGGGGGTACCTGTTTGGGCTATTCGTAGAGTCTCATGTTAGATGCAGCTTCAGGGACGATTGCCTGGACTGTAGTGTTGGTGTCGTTGAAGTAAGAGGCTTATCGCAGCACGGTAGAGGATGAGGCTGTGTAAGCATTGGAGGCATGTAGTTGTTCAGGACAGCCTCGTCTGTTATCATCCTGAAGACATCTCGAGGGTGGGGGGCAACACTTATGTATAATCGATCGCAAGCTGACCCCGTTCTCTGCGGATTTTCCAACTGGCACAATGACTTCCATGGCTCCGTCGAATCTCCATGACGGTAACAACAGCTGAGCCTAGTTTTTGACACAAGCATGAAATCAATCTACCATCAGATACCCAGGGCGGATAATGCGAGACACAGGAATAAGTGATGACAACAGGTCAATTTCTAATCCAGATGCAATGCGGCCTTCGTACCCAATCTTTGCTCGCAAGTAGTCTATCAACAAAAGTCATTTTAGTTCATCTTGCACCCGTAATCGACTATCTCTCGATTCCCATTTCTCATTCCCCTTTTCTCATTCGGGCTCATAAATCAACGTCAAATAGATTTGACACAGTCGTTCCCATGGATCTTTCACCGCCGCAAGTTCAATGTTCTTGAGTTAGCCTCGGATGGCTTCGTGAAGAAGATGACGCTGTAAGGCCTTCTTGCCCCGAACCCTGAGCTTTTTGGCCATCTTTCCCATGGCCTTGCGGACCATTTTGGCTATGGGCTGCATGGTCTGATAATGAGGACTGTCTAGGAAGCTATCGTATACGTCTTCGGCGTTTAGTTGGCTGGGACGGCCCATGGCGAGCTCGTTTTCGTATGAGGAACCCACCTTGTGGTTGAGGCTTGTTCCAATAGCTACTCACGGTCAGTGTCTACCCTCAGTGACATTCTTTTGGCTAGTAATCACCTGTTCGATGGTACAAGACAGTTTTTAGTTATAGAGATTCTGATCAAGCTTGATAGTTGTGGATAGTTGGTGAACAGGTAGTAAGAGTTGGGTATGTGGTTGATATAGGTTTAGCAAGAAGCAGAGATACTTATATTCCTATCCTGGAAGTTTACTGGACACATGCCTTTGTACTGGTTTGTCATCTAATTCACACATCATGAGAATCAAAGATGATAGAAGCTTTTCCGCATCGTGTTTGCCTTTCTGATAGAATCTAATCAACGCTACTCTTGAAAGAATCCATTCAAGATCTCTAAGAGGAATCCCTACCTTGGGTGTCTTTGATGTAGTTAAGAGTATGCAGTAAAATCAATCCCAGCCTGAGATTCTACATGGGACCGGTCGTTAACCAGGATGTCGATGTTGTTCTTTGTTCTTCTGCTGCACACTTTCTGCACCCGCTCTGCCTGCGCGCATTAGACCAGACTGGGCCAGTTCTAACTGCACTGCATCATCCCCAATCCATTCCCCATCCCTATCTATCCATCTTACCATCCATCTCCACATTCACATCTAACCTTTCTTAGCCCTGGGCTATCCGGGCTCTTGCTTCTTCTTTCAACTCTTCTACCCTCATCCCATCATCCTTTTTCTTTTTTCCCTTCCTTCACCTTCACCCTCCTCATCTTTCTCTACCTCTTCCTCCCAAAATTCTACATGTTGTATCGGCCTACATCTTGCCCCCTATAGACACCTGAATGATCGGGTCTTTCATTGCAATATGCCGCATTTGAAACAACGGCCTGTCCCTTCAAATAGGCAAATTCTTTCCAGACGGTGCCCCAGTTGGCCTTTGACTGTACTGCATGCGTTCGAACGTCAATTAACTCACAGCTTGGTTCCAGGACGGCCTGACCACGGTAAATTGTTTTAGTTGGCCTTGATTAATGTGGTCTGTGAGATTTGGCTGCCCGTTGCTTCTACAGTGGTGTCGCTGGAACGATATAATCGCGAGCTAGTTCTAGTTTCGCCGAGGAAACTGTCAAACGCAGTTACGTACAAGGAAATGGATAAAAGGAGACTTCCATATGCCTCTTCCGCAGCCAGGCTCAACTCGCAGACACAAAGACAAAGGTATCCTGAGGTCTGAGCTCAACGCCGGCCCTGCTTCTCTAGTGGAGAGGGGACCCTGCATATCTTTATCATAAACCTTTTGAATACAATCATATTGAAGGTGAATGAGCTACACAGTTTCTCACGTCCAAAAGGCTCTGTCATGTAAAGAAAGGAGGGATAATGACATTTTTAATCACAGTGGTGCAGAGAGAAAATTAGATGTTGAGAAAAGCCCGCAGCCCGAGCTCAAGCAAATGCCAGAAAGGAAAATGTCAAGCTTATGTCGTTCTTAAAGGCTCAGAAGTAGGCAGTCGGACTGAAATCAATGTTAGATACAAGGATACCGGTTTGGAGTATTATCTTAGGGCTTTCGATCTGTCCAATAAAGATGTCGGGGCGTGGCTGATTTTAGACCCAAGGTATTGAATGTGATGCTGCGTTCTGTTGTCAAATGGGAGTCGTACTACAGACTTTGAAGCTAGGTAGGTATAGGCGCGCACGGCTGATTAGAGAATGATTATGAGAGGGGATGCGGTGATACTATCCAAGTTTAGAGTTTTTAAAGACTTCTAACTGATATAGCAATAACTCAGGTGTTGACTTGTAGCATGTTCCATGAGGCTCATCTGGACCTTTCTCCGATGTTACATAACGTAGACACCATCAGGGCCTATAGATAAATTGGAAGTTATATTATCAGTCGTTAAAAACGATAGGGTGATGGGTTGTTCGGCCATGATACAGCTATCTGGCCAAGTTCTTTCTCTTCCACAATTGACCACATGACTTTTGTAGGACGCCGCTGAATAGATGGCAGTAATTTCAATTTGGTGTCCCAGGGGATGACTTATGACCACCCGGAGTAGAGTCATAAAGAAACGAATGGTCCCGGCTCCATTGCGCACCGTGATTCAGTGTCGCCGGCGACCGGTCTTGGTGCATTTCTGATGCCGCCGCTTGTCGACATACTCATGGTCGGTTCTCCAAGCTACAACTTCCGCAGACTAGACGTCGATATCTTCCGAGGGGCAATCGTGCGACGCTCCGCTGCTCGAATCATAATCTCGTTACCATCGAATTCTAGTTCGCCCAAGTAGCGGCTGCTCGTTTAGTAAAGGACTGAACGTACATGTTCCTAGCATTTTATTGCCTCAACACGCAGTTCAAGGCAGCCAAGTTGAGAGGCTCTGTTGCTAGCAAGTCACATGGAACGCTTCACGTCCATATCATATAGGGAAATCTTTATAGAAGAATGAAACACACACAAAACACAAAAAGGACGCATTTTGATTCAATTCTAAACACGCATACCTAAAGAGACACCAGCCAGTAATATCTTATGGCCTCATTCTTTTTCACAGCAGTAGCATTTGAATCCCCATATGATGATCATATCCCCTGAAGATACTGATGCCTTAAGTACATTAACTGACAACTGTCACAGCTGCGAAAAGACTTCGACCACCAGTTTAGCACTACATCAAGGTATAGACGCCACTGAAGTCGAAGATAAGGGTGGACCTTAAGCTGGAACCATGACAGGATCGGCCTTCAAGACTGCACGCTCCCGTTCTCATGCAGTCCATTCGGTCTCGGGGGCGACGGCGTCAGCCCTGCAAGGTGCCGAGTCTCGCTGAAAGCGGTGCTCTTTGAGGATTCGGAGAGATTTGCGAGAGCGCCGCTAAGATCTTGAATTCTGGACTTGGGGGCAGGAGTGGTACTGGGGCGTTCGCTGTGTCTTCTTCAGCCTGGACCTGGGCCCGAGTCAGCTCAGCTCATAAGACCGGTCCACGTTGTTGTGGCGAGGGATCCGTCCCATGTCGCGGTTTGAGAATTGACGGCGCTGGAGCAGAGTCGATGAGCGCTTCCTCCTTGTCCTCTATACCGGACCCCATCTCTACCCCGTACTGAACTCGCTTCAGCTCGATACCTATCGTAGATAATTGGGATATACACCGCTACCTGCCGTACCATGTGTGAAGAAGACATCAGGTTTAGATTCTCCCGATGACCCCCTTGACTTCAATCAACAGTCAAGGGTATCCCCACCCGCACAAAAGCCCTACCAGATCCTGGAAGTCATCGTTTTCTATGGCAAGAGATACTGGGGTAGCGATGAATTCAACATGACTTCGGACCAGGAGTCATCGATGAAGAGTTCGCGAGACTAGCGATTTTAGGATTGGTAGATGGTTTGGTCGAGATGGCTTTGAGCTTGACTGGGCGCTAGAACAGATATTAGGCCTTCGGGGATTGATGAGATCAACGAAGCAAGCGATGAAGGAAGGCGATTCGTGTTGCGAAGAGAGGCTGTATGGACTATACGGCTGGAAGAATGGAGACAGCGCAAGCTGAGATGAAGAGGAGTAAACAAATTGTCACGAACTGATGACATCAGTATCATATTTCCACAGCCGATATATAGACCTTTCTAATAGCACAGACTAGCCTTTCTTGTGCTATTCATGGTCACATCTCCTCCAGAAAGGGCCTCGAGGCCTAGTGAGAGCTCGTCATTGAGAGACCTGGCTGGCTTGGAAGTTTGGAGATGGCCCTTCATAACGAGCCCCGGTGGAGGCGAACCCACCTTACTTGTGTGTTACTTGATTTCAACTTTCCGCTAAACCAGCTAACTTTTATTAATCATGCTTGTTTCTCTCGTGGTCAGGTTCAGATGGGGAGATTGGAACACTGGTGCAGTGCACAATTAACAGCTTTCTTTTGTCACAACAGCCGGTGCTTATTCCCACTCCCTCGCACACAGATCAATAGACAAACTTCGAGCAAGGAAACTAGCTTGAGATTACCCAAGTGGCCCAGGAAAAACAGGTCTGGTAGGAACATGGCTTTTCTGCTCTTGCTTTGACTCCAAGACGGTTCCGCACGCTCTCGTTTATTGCAGCGACTTGGCTACAAATAGACTACATTCCAATGCAGTAGAGTGTTATGTGTGAGTTGCTCAATGGTTTCATAGGCTCTCTCCCATAGGTCCCAGCAGACCTTCTATACAATAACGACATCCACTCGACTTATTCAATGGTATCACAAGTTTACACCGGATGGAGGCAGCAGTCAATTCTGAGTCTCAACTAATCACGGCCACGTCCCCCCTCGGCGAGAACAGAATTACAAAGGATATTCGGCTGCAATGAACGGATTCAGCCCGTACTCTTCTCTTTATTATCTTCCGAACAAGTCGTTTCTCCTGTTACATCTCCTCTATTACAGGGCCTTGCACAATTTTCCCTATTGCACCACCGACCGTCCCCCTATTTTCATGTCGTTACCCAGCATTTTAACGTGTTCCGTGTCGATCAAACCATGGCTAGTCGTGCTTTGCAACATCCGGGAAGTATAATCACGTCCACTCCTGCACACATATCCTCCCGAAAGAGGTCCTCCCGCTATCATCGCGTTACTCTCCGACAGCACTACCCGCCATTCTGAGCATACCTATCAAAACTCCCTGCTCTTTGATGTCTTGATTCAATTGGGATGCCCTCTCATATCTTGAGAGACCTCAAAGATTTTCGATTTCAATATCACGGCCCAGCCGATGGTCCCATAGATAATTGAGCATCCTTAAACAAAAGCCCCATGGTTATCATGACTCGCCTTGTTATCGAGCCCCAGCGATTGTTGCCTAGCGATTGTTGCTATTTCCCGGCAACCGTTGCTCAGCGGTTGCTGCTATTGACTAGCAACCGTTGCTTAGCAGTTGCTGCTATTGACTAGCAACCGTTGCTTAGCGGTTGCTACTATTGACTAGCAACGGTTGCCCAGTGATCGTTGCTATTTCCCAGTGACCGTTGCCCAGCGGTTGCTACTATTGACTAGCAACTGTTGCTTAGCGATTGTTGCCCAGCGGTTATTACCTAGTAACTGTTGCCTGGCAGTTGTTGCTTAGCGACTGTTGCAGTTGCCTAGCGATGGGTGCGGTTGCCCAGCGATTGTCAGTTGCCTAGCGATAGGTGCGGTTGCCCAGCGATGAATAGTGTTGCCCAGCGATTGTCAGTTGCCCAGCGATTGTCAGTTGCCCAACGATGGTTGCCTGGCGTTTGTTGCCATTAGCACTGGTGATGTATTGTTGCACTGCTATTGATGGCCCTCCGTAACAGTCTCTTGTCGACGGAACGCTAACGTCACGGAGAGAACCTGGGTGTTGTTTTGGCAGTTCAATTGATTCATCTTGGATGGCTTGGGCCTCGCTCGTATCCTCCTAGTCTGTTGCAGCAGCGTCAACAGTACTTCTGTAGTCGCCTTTCGTCGTCGATGAGGTTTTGCGATCGGGTATTGTAACAATTGGAGGTTTGAAGGTGGTCTTAGACCTACGCTCGACCTTGCTACTTTTCGCTGTTGTTTGAACCTTTGCAGCATCGAGGGGCGGTTGATGGGAAGGGGTTCTGGTAGTTTGCCTACACTTGCGAAATGTTAGCAAAGAGAATTCCAAGGGGAAGGTATGGCGACAAATTTACTTCGGTAGCTGTCTACACATATCCTCCTTTCCAGAGAGGGGCACCGATGCCACACGCTGCTAATGCCTGGTCTGGACGGTTCATTGCCATGGGCGCCTGTGTCGCCTTCAATAAGGCGATGGCAGACAAGGCCAACGTAGGCGAATGGGAGGTTGTAGAGCAAAGTGATGATGGTATTTGGGACCGGCCCTGACGAGAGTATACGTTGGGGAGCCACTGAGCATCATCCCATCGTTCACGCCTTTGTTGGATTGTGAAGGTTCGGTGGCTGACAACAAGACAGCGCTTGGACACGGCGATGGAAGAGTGCCGGTCAGCATTCGTAAGCTAGGTGGAAGCCATGAGTCCAAGTTGAATCGCGTGAGACGTGCAAGTTAGAGCCGCGTAAGGGAATTTGATATATTGGATTTCTCGAAGTTAAGTCCAAATATTGGGCATCAGATATGGGTAGACAAAGGTTTAAAAAAGAAAAGAAAAGGAAAAACAAATAGAAGAGGAAGAAGTATAGGATAGCTTGAACGAATAAGAGATAAGCAGTATTACTAAGAAGCAACTGAGCTAAATTACTATATACGGATATCCGTGAGCAGTAAGTCATTTAACCCCTGGTCCTTTGCCCCATGTCGCTAACCTGTTTCGTAGCAATGCCGGCCGAACGCTGCAGCATCACTCCAATGAGTGATTGGTGCCGCGAGCTTGACAACGAATACAATAAATAATATGTTGAGAAAAGATGAAAGAGCGGAATATAGTTCTTCTATCCAGGTTGGAAAAAGAGATAAGTCTCTCAATGTCTGGGCCGGTCATCTCCAGCCCAAGACAGTACGAACTCGTGAGACTGGATGGTAAAGAATCCTTGCTCACGCTGCCGAAATTGTCACCGGATAACCATCTCAGTATCGCGTTTAATGCGGGTTACCTTACTGAACAGGCTCTCGTAGTCTTAACCCTAAAGCATACCGCGTTTGTATGAATTTCTTTTTTTGTTTTCATAAAAAATATTTACCTATTTAACCTTGGTATTTCGATTACAGACTTTTAGCAAAACGTCACTTGGGGGTGCCCTTTCGTTACGCATGATAGATGATTTGATTTCTTGAGGTTATCCCCGAGGCTGCGTAAGGCAGCCGGCTTGGTGGGTCCAGTCGAGGTTGACCCACCAACTTGGGATATGCCGATTGGTGCCGGACTATCTACTTATCCGGCTTATCAGATGCTTCGTGCATCAAGACTTTACTTGGAGAATGATTTTCCGGCGTGGACCCCACGCAATTTCTGTGAAATCTCGATCACCAGTCAGGCACTTACACAAGAGCTACCCTGTATCAAGCGAGTAACTAGACCTACCATCCGTCTTTATAGTAAGATTAGACATATTCTACCACAAGCTACATGACGTAGATACTAGCATTCTGTAGTATAAATCTACGATATAAACTGAAATCCAGCATGTATCAGCTATTAAAAAGGTTATTTAGACAAGACGATATTCAAGCTTTTGTTTCAGTAAGCAACAGGTTTGCCAATTGTTTAATAACTTTGATCAAGTCCAATGACAGACGCAAGACCAGTACATCTTAATGCACACATCAAATTAAATTCAACATCTGGTCAAGCATTGAAATGCCCTGCACAGCAACAGGCCTCTTCAGTACACCTTGTCAGGGGAACAGCTTATTCATTTGGAGAGAAGTTCACCTTCCCGTCCATGTCTCTCTCCTGTGCAGCATCATAATTTTACAAGGCTATACAGAAGTTCTAGACCGCATCATGCCTATGAGCGGCGCGCTTAGTGTTGCTCTGGTGTCGGAAAGAGGCACAAAAGAAGCAAGCAAAGACTGTACAGACGGAAGCATCTACAGGTCTGATAATTTGGTCAGCCACCGAATGCACTATTTGACTGTCAGGACATTAAGCTGGACGCGTGTGTTTTGGAAAGTAAAGTAGGGTACGAGCATCTCACCTCCCGGGGGCAGAATCCATACACAGCCGACCCTTTGACAACACCAACACAGCCCAAACTTGCCTACCTGACATCTCGGTTAGCCAGCAAGGTGTTGAAAAAATTGGCTGTAGGGAGCATGAGAGATTACAGCTGAATACGTCATCCCGTTCCAGTTCACGTTAACAGAAGACAGATGGGTGAAGAAGGAAGCGTGGGCTTTGCTCTCGTAGTCGCTAAGAGCAAAGCCGTGAGGATCAATCTGTGTCATGTCATTGTTATCTTTGAAAGTGTGATACACCACCTGGTTGTAAGATGTACATATTTGATTCCTGAAATGTATAATGTTAGCATGTGACGATTTGCTCAAGGTTTGCCAAGATGCCAGGATTGGTGGGATTTAAGACATTTGTGTTCGGAGGCCCAACATGTAATGTACGACGGGTCTTAAATGGGTGATTCCAACCAAGTGAATTCCAGGTACTTCAATTGAGCAACTTGCACTTTGGGAGGAGTACATTAGTACTGGTACATCTGTTACGAGGCTCAAACAATCGCACAGCATCTGCGTAACAACCATTGAAAGCAACTTGGCAACCAACTAGCACCGAAAGCATGAAGAGGCTGTATATGTTGATCCGTACTGCACAGGGATGAGTAGAGGACGTTTCCCTCAACTCTGTCTCCTTCTCTTGACTTTTCGATTAGACCCCAGAGGGCTAACGCCTCCATCCCCTTCTACAACGGTTGGGTCGAACCATTGCTATTATCTTTTTGTATATAGTAGCCATTATCGCGCTCTTAGGTCAGTGCTATTATCCTTTCTGTATCTTGTCTTTAACATTATTCTCCTTCTACATGCTAATACTTTTCTTGATTCCTATGCCAACCTTCACAGCTACCTCTTCGTGGTTGGATCCCCCCTATGAGGAGGGTGACCCATCGCTGGGAGCTGAGGCCATGGAAGAAGAGATCACCCCAGACACCATGACTAGCAAGGATGAATGGAGAACTCAACCCCCGGTCGTGACAAATAACGCGGGCAGTCTCTCCTTCGCCTTAAGAAGGACCACCACCTCAACAAACAATGGACAATAGCAAGAGTAGCAAGCAGCACCAACGTGAAGCAGCGCCCTCTTTTGATCTCCTTATTCTTATGCTATGGACCCAACCAATACAATTACCTTTTTTATGGTGGCCTTGTTTGCCTCTTGACATCTTCCAAGTCAATGAAGGTGTTAAAGCAGTCATCTGGGCATCAGATTTCTCGACCGCTATAGGTATGAAAGACGAAACAATCTGGTCACCTTATGCTAACTTAGCTCAACACGTAGGCATGTTCATTTTTGACACCCTGAGCCTGAGAGCACAATTCTTTTGTTCCCCACCAGGTTGCTTTCTGGGGTGACGGTCCATCCACTGGCTTCAGGAACAAATCCAAATCCAAATTTAGCCTCTAGGTTGACGAGGATGATGGCTTCTCATCGCCCATTTCACCAAGTTCCACCCCTTCCCCGCTAATCGATAAGCTCGAGGTTGAAGGTAGAACTGGACCCCAAGAGAAGGGCAGGCGGCATGCATTCGAATGATATCGCAGCAATTACCACTACGGACGTAAATGATGAAACCCTTCCTGACCGATCTGGTAATATACATTACGGTTCTCTTCTTCCTTTCTATCCAGTCGGCGTCCTTCTCTCTTTCTTTACTGGATATGGCCCGCGCAACACCACTTGCATCATCGCTCCAGCTTTCACGTGTTCAACTGGTTGTTCCCCTCTTATGCCCCTGAGTTTTCCAACAATAGCAGAGCCTTTCAATTCCCATCAGACTGGGGGGAAAGACCTTCACGCCATCGATGATATCTGACTGTCCGATAACCCTAAGATCACTACAGCGACTATCGTGAAAGAAATAAACCACGCCGCCTCTTCCGCTGTACCGTATGGACTCTCGCAGACTTGATCCTTTGAAGTCCGACCAGCTCATATCTCTGTCCATTGGCAGCAATGGTATGGGACCCCCCTCTCCGCTCCATTTACCCTGTGACCAGCAGAGGATGAATCAAATTGCCCCAGGATGACTCAAGACGGTAGGGCAGGTCTATTGGTTATCGTAACTTCAACTTGTGGACTGTGTGTCTTCTATTCAAGTATTTGACTCGGACTCAACAGCCTTCTGCCAGTGTTCTTCGCTTCCTCGGCTCTGTTCACCGTCCCGTAACGGCCGTTCCGTTGCTCCCTGTGCTTGGCCAGGGTCCCAACCGTGTGTCCCAACCTCTTCCTCGATTCATGGCTTTGCGAACCGGGATTCTTCTGACCAGCCATCGTTCCGCCCGGCCCGTAAATCCATTCATTGACCAATGGGAACTCAGCAGAACCATTACTCGCATCAACCGATTGACCTCGTGTATCATGGCCTTTCAAGACGGACTTCTTTCCAGCGCGACATGACCAGATGCCGTCGAATGCTTCTTCTTAGTCCTTGATCATCTGCCGGTCCACCAACTCCTACCATGCAGCACAAATCGCTCTATCAGTCGCCGAGCCACTTGCTGGCACGAGAGCTGGCGGAAGTCGGGATGGGCACCGCACAGACCGGGGGGCAATGCTCAAGGCATCACCTCCTTACCCAATGCCCCGCTAGGGAGGCACCCAGTGAGATTATCATTATGGCGAATCCCACTGCAGTATTTGCCCATATTTCCGCGATGACACAAGGATCCTTGAACGGTTACTCTTGCGTACCACTACACGTTACCGTTTTCAAATCTTCTCTGTATCGCTGTGTACAAAAAATAGAGAAGCCAGCTCCCAAAGAAATGTCTTTGTCACTGCCCCCAATCGACACGGCGCCAGAGATTGGCGAGATCCTCGAACAATTTCTTCAGCTTAAGTCTGATTTAAATTGGCGCAGAAAAACTCTCAGGTTCCACCACTATAAGTCTGGGGTGAAGTTCAAAAAGAGTTCAACGATCAGATGCAGATTCCCGAACCATGGCTCGAAAAGGGTCAAGGTATGTACAATAGAAAATCAGCGACTTCTGTGCCAAGAATCTAACCTTGAATGCCAGGAAGCATCTGCTAATATAACATCCAGACTCAGTTCTTAAAGTATTCAGATACAAACAGAGGGACAAACTACGCACCCAAGTTTCTGAAGTCCTCTATCATCTGGGCCATGGTGCTAGATGCCCCCCTCCAAACCATTGGCCTAAGCTCAGACTTAATAGAATAATCTTAGATCCCTCCGCAGAGATCAAAAAGGAAAGCCCAGAGGCGTCTAGGGAGGCCCCGATCGACCTAGCGATGACCCTCCTTCCAGCGAAGCGCTCGCTTTCAGCTGTCGCCCAAGGTCCCCTTACAGAAGACAGAATAACCGAGTTCAATGAGGTATTCCAAAACGGCCAGGCAGAACCAAATACATCATCATCAAGGACGGGGACTACTGGTACATCCTAGAGTGCAAGGAACAATGCACTTTCAGAACCAGCTTATGGTGACCCTCGTAGTGCCCCGTCTCTTTGACGAACACGGATAATTACAACCCGCCATCGGCCCTTCTACTAGATCAATAATCTAACCCTCTAACTTTAATTCCGTTGACAGGCTTCAATCTCTACTTTCTCTACTGAACTGGACGGTTCTGGTGGTCTTCCGGAGGGATCTAGATGGGCGCCAATTGCCTCACTTCGAACCAGACCCTCCGACCAGCCGAACATTGTCGCAGTGCACCGACGTAGATTGTAGGATGGCTATCGACGGGAGGTACCCTGATACTCATGCTTACGTCTTCACTGCGATAAGAGCCTCGCCGGAATGAACAATTTGTGGTAGCTCTCAGGCTTCCTTATGACAAACAAGGTCACTCTGACAGTGGATTCCCATTCAGGCGATCGAGAAAATGATTCCCACTTGACGTGAGCGGATCGTTACCTCTCGGCTCCGGCCCTCAACCCGATGAAGTTTACACTGCCATATGACCAGGCGACAAGCGTGCCTATGGTATCTTGGTCCTTCAATGGGCCAATTTCTGTTGCTTGGGCATTACGGGATGAAGGGCTGTTACTACAGGATATCCTACCGTTGAACTTTATTGATGGGCCCGGCCTGTTGCGAGTACACCTCGCGCATTGGTCTCGTAGGGCTCACCGATGCCGACAAGTTTGGCGTACCACAGGCAGGTAAGAGGGAATACCCCATCACGTATGTCAATCCTGATGACTTCTCTTGGAAATTTATCTGAAAGACATTGTTGGAATCCTGGTCTATTGTGGTTATGACACACTGGCCTCGTCGAAACATGTCTATTTCCACGCCCTTTGGCTGGATTTCAAGGCAATCTTTTCTTCATGTCACTGGGAAGGATCGAGGTTTATAAATACTCAAAGAGCAACATACGGTGTTGTAACAGTCGTACCAACTAGGCAAAGATGGACGAGCATGATGCTTACACAGCCTTCCTGTTCAGGAGCGTGCTTAAAGTCCAATCCTTATGGAAGCTACAAGACTTTTCCTGTTCTGTTCTATGTTGGTTGCCTTTCCTGTGAACTTAAGAATGAGAAACAAAAGTCTCAAAATGCAGCTGATGTAGCGGCTGCTCAAGGGCTAGGAATAAGGAAGAAGATGAGGCGAAGAAGGTATGTGGTAGTTATATAACTGGGTATAGTTGGAGTACTAATATAGAATAGGCCATGGAAGACCACCAAGAGGGTCACAAGAGCCCAGACCTTTCAATCACAAACTCTCTCATCAGGTTAACCACCATCTACAACTCCAAGTTTCATAGAAACTACTACCACAAGGCCAACACTACCTCAACGCAGCTATGCACAACCCTACTACTACCATCCATTTCGCTGGGCGCGACTTAAATACTGGGAGCTATCCTTCTCTACACCCCAAGACAGCAAGGCCGATAGCACCGACGTTTGTGTCGAAGCACTATCCTGAAGTTATGGTAGACTTCAATACTGACCTCAAATCTTTTCCCTAATGGTAACTTTCTGGGGAGCAAGAACGAAGACCTTGTCTACACTAAGCGCCTGGGGTACCAGGAAGGGGAACCGACTGACAATCCCATGTCAGAGCTCAGCATTGCAACTGTTTACCAATGTACACAAGTCAACTTCTTTGGCCTTTTCTTGCTTTGGAGAGGTCCTGGAAAGCATACAGACAGAACAACGCTCAAGCGATAACCTTGCAGCCAAATCCTCGGAGATGGTAGACCGGTTTCAAGCAGAGGCAAAAGAATGGATTGAAGCAGTGTTCGAAGTTGAATCCGGATCAACACCATGTCACGGCGCAGGCCATCGAAGATAACGGAAGAGGTCTCAAGTTCGTGGAACAACATTGCCCCCCACTCCACAGGTAAGTTTCTCTCAACACTGCCCCATGTATATCGACCTGGCATCTCTCTACAGCTTCAGTTTGGGAACAAGTCACTGGTCAAGATTCTGAACCGACGCTACCAAAAGCTCATCAATTCGTCAGCCGAAGTCGCTGCTTTCTTGGCTTGGAGACATTCAACCATTCCCATGCCTAATTCATTACCACATCTCCGGTTGACAAGCCGAAGACCGAGTTCAGTGCCTTCTCTAGGATCGTCCCACAATACGCACCAGGTCAGAAATCTTCAGCTGCCTCAATCACCATACAGTTTTTCTCAATTACAACTGAAGCAGTTAAGCAACACAAATCCTGGCTGCTACCAAATCCTAATATTGTGGTCTGGATATGAATGTGTCAGTGGTATTGCCTTGGTGCCTGCCGAAGAGCCAACATTGACCTTCTCAGCGGTTCATCTCGCCCCGAAACTGAAGTCGCAGGACCTCGAACAGATCGCAACAATCAGCATCTTGAAATATCAGGTCAAACATCTCCGTTCGGAGATCAAGCGTCTTGCTGTGGAGAACGACGAGTTATTTCACGCCAAGAGTACTAAACTTCCTACAGAGCAAGTATTCCCCCAAATACTGACACTTTGAATAACACAATTCACGACAAGGCGACATATCCTCAACACCAATTTTTGATACAATGCCGATCATGTCTTTGATGATGCCACTGGCACTCGGGGGGGGGGGCGGGGGGGCGGGGAGAGTGATA